>JBAMIB010214752.1:0-23403 GCA_037177415.1 Kaempferia rotunda
AGTAGTTTGCTCTAGATGTCCCCCTTGCATTGTACTACCACATGGGTTCGTCGAATCCTTACCAAATCTAATTTATCATATTTATGTATTATATTGCACGCAACGTATGTGCGTATACTCAGGTGAACTAGATAAATAAATATAGTTTCTAGTTTTGACCCTAATTCTTCTTTATATTCATGTATTTAAATATTAATTTTACATATTATATTGAGATTAATTATTTTTAAAACATGAATATATTTAAAAAATTTAATTTATGTAATTATTATTTTTAACACAATAAATTAAATAAAAATTTAAGGATATAAATATATAAAATTTAATTTCATATGCCTGGACCGAACACAGTTCGATAATCTGTAGATATTTAAACAATTCCGGTTCAGTGGGCCGAATCGTACCCCGCTGGAGTCGCTAGAAACCCGAAAGGGCTTTTGGTGATTTAGGTCGCGATTTCTCTCTCTCCTGCTCGTCGAACGATCCTTTCCGCTTCTCCTTCGCTCGAGCCCCGCACCTGCCGCTCCCTCTGTGTCTGCCTCCGAAGCTCGGCGAACTTAGTCTCCCCTCTATCGCTGCCACATCCACCTGCAGCAGGATCTCCTTCGTCCTCTTATTGAGTCGTCGTACACTCGCTACCCTCCTGGGCGTTAAGTCTCCTCTGCAGCACACGGCCGCGCGCCTCCGTCTCTCGAGGGGGGCTCGTTCCAGGCTCTGCGAATGAGGAGAGAGCCGCGCGGTTTGTCTTCGGCGAAGCGAACTAGTAGACCAAGGTTGCTGTAAGAAGGTACGGGGACAGTAGCGACTATAATTCGTTTATTTGTTCATTTTGTAGATTTAAGTTTAATAGATAGTGCAAAGTGCGATTTTTTTTAGGATGAAGTATCAGATATGTATTGCCATGTATGTAAGCTATGCGTTATGGATACACTAATTTGTTATGTCCTAATTGCCAGTAAAAAAATTTGAATTTATGTTTATATTTTGTTTTTAACTAAATCAAAATGTGAAATTTTGTGATTTTTAACTCTAAAGAAAACTCTGCGGATCAAACATCTTAGTGGTTTTGCAAAGGGAGATCGTGTTGGGGGTAGGTTTAGTTTTTACCATGAGGTTTAAGGGGTTCTCTGGTGATTTTTCATCATATTCTTGTTAAATTTTTCGATGTACCTTCACTGATTTTTCTTGTCCACTGTTTTCAACTGTGTCAAATCAAGCCACAAGGTCTGAAACCCAGGGATTAAGTGGATTATTATTGTGTCTTTGCTTAGTCTCGTGTGAACTTTTTGAAGTTGGAGAGGATGGAAAACCCATGATTTTGCTGCTAAAGAAGCAGAAATATTCTAGTATTTCGGTACAAACTGAATGACAATTTCACATATATGTTCCTTTTTATCAATAAGTTTCTTCCTACGGTTTCTTCAGGGCATGCTGCTATGAAGTATAGTCATTTTGAGGAGGTTTTGATGCCATTGAAATTGTTGATTTTTGCAAAGGAGCAACCATTATAAAGATGCTGTTTGCTTGGACAGTTTGAATAGTCACATAGTGGTATGCCAAACTTCACTATGAAATTTTTTATGCTCAATGTCAAAACTATCCATTTTGTCCTTTTGGTTGGTCCCAACTTCTCAACTGGAATGGATATAACTCAACAGCAGCCATCGTGCAGATTGTGTGTAGCAGTAGCATAAACTTGTATAATTGGCCCATTCACATCTGAACGTAAACTACGGGTAGGTCTCCAAGTGCACTTGATAAGGCTTGATAAGGTCATTGTTGGACTGATACTAAAATCATCTGTCCTAAGTTCAATACATCAAATAATTAGTGATATGCCATCTTGAAGGAAATGTGTACATTCATAGAAGGGATCTCACAATCCGTTTTGATTTCTCTCTCCTAAAATTTCTGCACTCTATTCTTGTAACTCTCCAAAAAATTTGTATGTCAATTTCCTTTGGAAGGGTTTTCTTTGATCCATACACTTATAAACTATTTACCATTTTTCTTTTTGCAGGAATCGGCAGCCACATAATTATGCACATTGAAATACAAGAAACAAAATTGTGAGTCGAACTTCATGATCACTAAGTGATGTGGACAAATGTATTCAGGATTGTACGTATTTAACTTGTGCTTCTTGGTTTTCTCTTTTATGTTAAATATTCACCTTTGACTACTGCAGAATATAATTTTGTTTTTCATTTGCAACAATTATACTGTTGGATTACGGTGCTAATAATGATTATAAATTCCTTATTTTTTGATTCAACTACAACTTTTTTTGTACTTGAACCATGACTTGAGAAACCTATCACAGAAGGCTAGGATTGCAAGGTGTTTTATGATAAAGTGTTTTAGTTAGAAATTTACTTATTGCCTTGAAAAAAGACATTTGCTGTCTGTGCTCTCAGTCAAGACTGAAATACTAGTCTGTAATGTCCAGTAATAGATTATCAACCAGTATTTGCTGTTTGTGCTCTCAATTTTGGGTGTTGCACCTGTAAACAGAGCCTGCTGTTCTACATAGCACATATTGCTATGATATTGTTGGAGGAAGGATAATAAGAAAAATACTAAAATACTTAGAAGTTTTGGGTTTTTGATTGTAGTTTTGCAGAGGTTCCACATGCTGGTTGGCGGGCGGAACAAGATGTTTCGCTTGTACTAACTAGTATGGAATAGAATTTAAATCCTAGCTTTTCACCAAACACAGAATGGGAACTTGGTGGGATCTTTTGTAGATTGCTTTTTTGTGGAACCTCATCTTGTAACTTCTGGCTTAATAGGATACATCTTGAAGTAATCACTGTATAATGCCAATGTCGGATACAGGATTATTATTTCACCTCTTCTTGTTGTTGTATATTTGATGATTTTTAACTAGGAATGCATATAGTTGAGCATCATATATCTTCTTGTTTTGTCACTGAATTGTGAGAATGAGTTATATGACCTTTAAATAGATTTGGATGCTAATTTGATGGGTGATATAAAAAGTGTCTGCTATTTTGTATCATAAAAAAAATTTAGATCTTTAGGTAGTATTATGATATGGTACACAATCTTGCTAGGCTTTACCTAAGCTACTTTCACTCATGCCTTCCTATTATTTTGTTTTCTGCAGGGAGAACTTCAAGCTGTTTCATGGTTCCAGTTTTTACCATGTGAATTTGAACCAAGTTCTCTACCCGAGAAAAGGTGTTACTTATATTTAAATCATTATTTTACTGCTTAATAGTTGTATAGCAACTGATTCATATGTTTTCTTCCTGCGTTTCATAACCTTTTTCAGGTTGAAAGCAGATCAGAAAGATGCTGCAAATCATTTGATACTGTCTGCACATTTACAACTACAAAATGAAGGATTTCTTAGCACATGGACTAACTCTTTTGTTGGTCCATGGGACCCATCTCAAGGGGCACACAACCCTGGTTGGTGTTACCTTGTTTTTTAACCATATGTTTTGCACTTTTATCAATGTTTTCTCATGTTTTGCAAAAAAGTTTTGTTGTGAACAGATGAAAGAATCAAACTCTGGCTTTTCCTTCCTGGCCGTCATTCTTCAATATCTGAGAGTGCTCATGCTGCAGTTTCCAGATTGAGAGGTTTTCCTAACATGCCTTTTCCTCCTTAAGTATCTTTATTCCTTACTTTCTGTCAGAATAATCCATTTTCTTGATCAGTCTATTAATTTTTTGTCATACAATGCTTTTTTGTTCTGAAGTTGTTGGAAATGGACTTTGGTTGGCTCCTGGTGACACAGAAGAGGTTGGAGTTGCACTTGTTCAGGCTTTAAGGAACTCTATAGAAAGGTTATTCGTCATTCTTGTTAGTTTTGTTTGGGAAGTGCCGAAGTGGATATTCATTATCCATCAACATCATAAGAATCTTCTTCCTCTATTAAGCTTTATGAAAAAATCTATATCACTAGTAAGATTCGCATTCATATCTATATGACCTGATGCTTATTTCATTCTATTTGATAGAGCATTTGGAGGCCTTTCTTATGGGAGATTTGGAGATGTTTATACCAGATTGCATCCTCTGACATCAAATATTAGGTCTGTTACACTGATGTCTTCTCTTTGGAAATTTGATGCTCTGCTGATCTACCTCTGGATTCCTTTGCCACATATATATTTTTTATATTTTTATTAAACTATGTGGAAAAATCAGTTGTTATTTCTCACTCTCTTAGTTAGTAAGCTTAACAAAGCTTCCACTACATGACTCTGCAAAGTGCCATTTTGTTGATTACTGTGCTGTTTTTGATGCTGAGCATGATTATTACAATGAGCTACAATCTACTTGCCAGATTATTCTGGGCCTAGGTAATACAGTCTCATACTGTATAGAAGAAGATCGGATGTAACAGGAAGTTTCAAATGGTCAAGGTTACATGTGGAAGAATTGACTTGATAGAATTTTTTTGTAGATTCAAAACATGTAGCCTTACAAGTAATTTTTTTTTTTTTGAAGACAACTACTATTCAAATGATGATCTGATTAATAGACAACTAATTTCACATTTCATTAATTTTTACAATGACTTTAGGTTAATGTTGGATTCTATCACCACTACTTTGATTACAATGGTGGGAATTAGTGATGGGTTCCACTACCCTGGCTCAAAGAAAAAAAGAAATGAGTGGGCCCTTCTTTATTTTGTCTTGGCAATGAATTTGAGATATGAAGTGGTCAGATCTATTAGTGACCCTTCAGCAACTCTGTCTGCAGTTGCAAACATACTGTGATTTTTATCTGCCTATTGGTACCATAAATGATCATTAGTTGGTGAAAAAAATGGTGTCATATGCTGTATTGTATCTGCAGAGTGATGCTTGTATTTGTATATACCTGACTGCTGCAGTGTTTTCTGAGTTTCTCGGGTTTGTAAGTTAACATGTCTCATAAGATTTTGATTGGAGTCTCTTACTAGTCAGTAATAGATTTAAGATAATCAATTTAAGCAGTTCATTTAATCAAACAGCCCTTTTTTTCAATCTGTCCCATTATGAAAATTATGCAAAATCACTCACCTATCTTTCCATAATAATAAAGAGATTAACAGAAATGGTGTTTATTATTCCATTTTGAGTTTTTGACAGGGGAACACCATCTGCCAGATGCAACTACATATTTTTTTTTCCTGCACTTTGTGATTCTCTATAATCTTTCAAAAGTTGAATACAATCAGTTGGTAATATCATATTTGCTCACATATTATTGCTTCTTTAGTAAAATACTACAAGTTTTGGAGTATTGAATTTTGTGCTGTTTTCCTGTGCTTTGAACTCCTGGATTTGTCTAGTTAGATTCTGCTGTATCTATATATCCTTATCTTTCAGCTATGTTTCTGCATTAATACTTTAGTATTTCTAAAGGAGGCCGCAACCAACAATTGAATTCTCCTTCACTGCGACTGAAGAGGCAATCTACGTTCATGCTGTTGTATCTGCCAAGTTAGTTAGCCTCCCAAGACCGTCATTTTACCTGGTTATTTGATACTTAATTCTTATATAATTGACATTGATTTTTTAATTGTTTCTGCCATGGTATGAAGGTATATTCGAGGACTTTGCAATAGTGACATTGAAAAATTGCTATGGCATTGCTCTTCTCACTCGATCAAAGATGGGATACCAGGTGTGATTTTGATGTTTATCTTATGCATTATACCATCTTCGTTCATTTGACATATGTAAATTTGATTTGCTTAGTTGAGTGATAATATTTTCTTAAAATAAATTGATGTATGCCATCATGGCATGTATTTCAGACTGTCTTTTCTCTATATGCTTTTTCGATGAATCACCACATTGTGGACTTGCACTGTCTCATTTTGTGTAAAATAGGCAGTTAGCATTTGTCTTTATACACTAATGCTTCATCACTGGCGGACACAAGATTAGGAAAGGGACAAATTCCATTAACATTTTTTTCAATGGGGCAAAGTACTAAAAATAATTAACATATATTTTTTTTTAAAATTGCACGCCCTCTCTTGTGTTCGCCTCTTGCTTCACCTGTTCACATTTTGCCAATTTAAAATTGGATATTAGCTAGATAACTTCTATTCCTTGTAATCTTTACACATCTTCTATTTGTTGTTCGAGTATATCTAGTTTTCAACTAATCATTTTTCTCTCCCTAAGTAGTGAGTGCCTCTTATTTGTGGGCACACCAATCTAATATGGTTTTAATAAACTTTGGTTCCTTTGTCAATGTTTATGAGCATTTTGACTTTCTATGGGCAGTTCTGCTGCTGTTGACAACTTATAGATTGTCAATGCTAATTGCACATTCAGGTAACAATCCTGGATCATCAACTTCTTAACTATTTCCAATCTAGAATAGTCCTCAATTATCAACTTTCTAACCATTCCAAATCTACAAATTATGCTCTTATGCTTTTTTACCTGTGTTCGATTATACATTTTCCCTGGCAATTATTAGTGCCTTACCAGCAAAATGACTGAAATGATTGGAATAACAAGGAGCTTCAATTACAATTTTGTTTAGGCTGTTACAATTGGAATCAAACTCAGTTGTCAAAGTTTCAGTCGAAACTGCAAATCGCAAAAGTCACTTCAAGCTTAAAAGCAAGGAGCCAATTGTTGTGATACTTTTCTATTCCAATTCTGTTTATTGACTAAAAGTGATAAGTGAATGGGTATTTTACCACTTTACCATGGTTGTTTGTGTGTGCTTGTTTGGTTAGCATTATTGCCATTTGACTTCCATGAGAAGCAAAATCTACAAATTTGACCTGATTGAATTCAGGACATTATCCCAACTTTACTTTATCTTTTATTTGTGTTTTCTTGTCCTTTGCCTCTTATTTTGACTACAAATCTCAAATACTGGATTCAGTCAACATGACAGGTATAGAGAGCTTATAATATGCAAATAGTTGGAAGACCAGTGAGAGATAAGGACCTATTGTTTTTCTTCTGGAAGCTCAAGTATTTATTGGCAAATAGGATTAAAAACCTTTTCTGACCCTAGATCTACGATTCAATATTGATGGAGGGATCCTTGTCATGAAATGTAACAATAAGTTGGCTGTTCCAGAAGTTTCATCTTGCTTTCATTGTTCATCCATTTATTTTTGTAAATCACAGATCTTGACCAATTATAGTTACACTAGTATTTATTTGACTAGTATTTATTTGAATGACTCTTGGGGGTGAGTGAGTCACCTTTTGCCACACTAGTATTTATTTGAATGATTTTTGTCAATCCGCCAATCTGAAGCTATTATGCTAGCCTGAACTTGGTAATCTTGACAGTTATTGTTTCCCCTACTGGAATGCGTGGTAGTCTCACAGGATGCTGTCCTAGTGATCTGGTGAAGCAAGTATATGGCAGGTATTTGATCCTTGAGTTCTATCTTACCTTTATTGAAAGGTTAAAATAATATGAGAAGTCCTAAATACTTTCTTCTTCTGTGTAGTTTGCTATCCTCTATTTTTTGGCAGTTTACTTTCTCTATCATCCTCCCATTCTGCTAAAGGCTTTTTTTTTAAACCTTCCGCTAAGCTAACAAAATCCCATGTTTTGAAGAATGCTATAAATTCAATTGGTTATAATGAATAGTGAACATACTTAGATTTTAATTCAATTGGTTTCCTAATTTATATATACTTATATTTGTTGATTAATAATGTACGTGGAATAGGATTGTATATTTAAACTCATTGGAAGGTTGTAACTAAGGGGATCATATGCTTGATCTCGTCATGTTTTGATGTTTGCAACAACTGCCATTCTGTGCTACTTAGGGAAAAAAAAACTCCAGCATGGATTCCATGTCGTTGGCTGCCAAATCTCTAGTGTATTTTTTGTTGGCTATCCCTTCTACAGGTTGTTCCTGTGCAAATATTATTCAAAATTTTTTAATTTGATTGAATTTGGATCAAGTTGAAATTTTATATCTCAAGTTAAATGTGTGAACTAATGAAAACTTAAAAACCAGCGAGCCAAATTGAGACAATGATCTAATTCAAAGGCTAATGGATTATTTGATCTAAAACCTTATATGAAATATATTCTATCTCAGAAGTCACAGTACACGACTTGCGTGAAAATTTTTCATTGATAGAGGTAGATTCAAAGATGTCCAACTTGGCCCCAATAAGCAAAGGTTTCAGCATTACTTGTGGTGCATATCATATTAGGTCACTTTTTTTTTTGTAAAAAAATCTTAGTGGGATAGCTATTATAAAACTTAGATGACATAGTAGGTGCTGCTGGATGAGTCATTAATATGGGGTTCTTTTTAAATGGTTGGAATTATGATAAAGATGAAATATTTTAAAAATGAATTCAAATCAAAAGTGACTACCTGGACCTAAAATGGCTTGTCTTACACAGGTTCATATTGGCCACTAATTAATCATTGTGATAAATCATGCATACCGTTGAAGGTTGAAGTTGATGGCTATAATCATGGGATCTGTTGGAAAACAAAACACAATTAAAATATGTCTTTAAAAGCTGTATTTTCTTTCTTATTTCTTGAATAACTTGGGAGCATTTGATTTTGTAGTATTCCTTGTATGTCTTCTAGACTTTTAGTGAATATAATGGAAGTCAGTTATATGCTTTTGTGCTTTTATGGGTAGAAAAGATGGCAATTGGCAGTAGCCTTAGTGTAGAAAGGGGCATAAATTATATAACCATGTTATGATTCAATTAAGTCACTGTTATCCTAGTCATAAAGTTAGAATTAGTTTTTTTTTTCTTTTGATTTCTGAGTTTGCTAATCTTCTTCAACATTGTCAGCAAGCTAAAGTCATCAAATGGCATTCCAATTGGGTCTCCTATGGCTCCATTTTCTAGCAATCAACTCAGAGGGCAAAATTTTTATGTTGAAGTTACCCTTGGCTGCCGTTCTTCATCTAGTGACAATATTATGGGAGCTAACAATCAAAATAGCAATACTTGCAATATTCATGAAGAAGATTCTCATCTTATTGATGCCTGTAGAACCCAACAGAAGAATGGACTTGTGGATCAACTTCCAGCCCTTGAAAGGACATTCATATATCCAGCAGAAGCTGTGTTGATCCCTCTAATGCACAGGGCCTTTGCTCGATCCTCTAATAAGAGGTACTAACTACTAACATAGTTTTTTGGGGGATCATAAGCTTGCTTTCAGTCAGTCCCATTATCTTCTTCTGTTTGCAGCCTGTGGTTAAGGCATTGGGTGGGAACATCATTATCTGATATGTGGCACTTATGGAAGTTTTCTGATTCGTCTCAACTTGAACTCTGGTTAGGCTTTTCTTCTTTTGCTACCTTTTCAACTTGTTGAATGCATAGGTGCACTGGCATTTCAGTGTTCTAGTTAATGTTCTTACTATGAAATATACAGCATGACATAAATGGTGCCATGTTTTTGTAATTTTTTTTTTTCCAATTATGCAGATTTTGTTATATCTCTTCTTTTTATCCTATTTATTTAACATGCATTTATTTGTCAAATGAGTTGTTAAAAATAATGAATTGTCTTATGGAATTGTTAAACTAATTAACATGCATTTATCCTTTTCAACTAGTGATTTGTCTGCAAAATCAGAAGCTTTTTTGGTTGAGCTTTTCTTTTAGGTTTTCTACTCTCAATTATTATTGTGGATACATTATTTTTAATTTTTATATGTTCTTATTTAAATTCTATGTTTTAGTTTTGTTTATTGAACTTGATACTGAGATTCACACCATTTGAAAGCATTTACAATCATCAAGGATCAAGTCCTATCTTTTTATGCTAATTATGACGAACTCACTAGATAGACAGTACTGTGGTCTATGTTGTTTATAAATATTATTTTAGTAGATGAGACACGTGAAAGAGTAAATACTAAACTAGAAGCTTGGCTAGAAACATCAGAAGTGAAAGGTTTTAAAGAGTAAAGACAAAATATATGAAATTTAAGTTTAGCAATATTATACTTAATGAGACAATTGTTAAGATAGGAGATGACGAGTTGTTTGAAACTAAGACCTTTAAGTATTTAGGATTATTTTTGCAAAATGATGGAGGGATTGAGAGATGGATGATTGAATTGGAGGAGAGCGTGGAGGAGAGCGTTGGGTGTTTCATATGATCGTAAAGTATTTCTAAAACTTAAAGAAGTTCTATAAAATGACGGATAACCTTGCTATATTATATGACGCTGAATGCTGGCTATGACTTGAGCTCATGAGCAGAAGAGAGTTGCAGAGATGTGGTTGTTAAGGTAGATATGTTGACATACGAGGATGGACATAATAAGAAATGAAAGCATTAGAAAGAAAGTCGGAATTGCCTCTATTAAAGGAAAATTTTGAGAGACACGTTTAAGATGGTACGAATGACAAATACTCATATCAAATGACGAAGAGGAATACAAAAAAAAAAGACTTAGTTAACAACAATAAAATAAGATAAAATTTATTTAAGTATAGATAATAATATAGTAGGGGATAAAATCCAATGACATAAAAGGATCCATATAGCTGATCCCATCTAGTGGGATAAGACTTGGTTGTTATTATTGTTGTTGTTGTTGTAGTAGTAGTATTCACACCATTTGAGCACTCCTTTGGAGCAGTGGATTCCGTTAGGGAGATGAGATCTATTGTTGTTTTTATTGGTTATACCCTAATCAGCTCTGATGTATCTTTCTTTACTTGTGAGACATATGTGGTGTATTTGTCTAAACATATACAACTTTTGAAAATGTTAATTGAGAACTTGCCTTGTCCCATGTCTGGCAATACTATGTTTTTAGAAAAGGTAATATAATGGCATTGCCATTTAGTGATTGTCAAAAGTACAATAGTGTAGATATTCTGATACAAAATTGCCAGCAGCGAACACTATTGTGATTTTACTTATTGTTATGAAATTTCATGAATCTTGAGTCACCTTTATTGAAAAGAGCAATGCAGCGTGTACCACTTGTAATTTGTGGTGATATCATGATTCCAGAAAAATAATTTGTAATCTGTTTTTTTTTAAATGATTAAAAGTTTTGTGGAGCAGTAATGTGGATCTAGGTTTGGAATTGGATGCAGTCTTCTTTAGTTCAGCCTTATTGTGTAATGTTTTCAATATAATTTAAATATAGTTTGGAAAATCAACAAGTGGTAGGGTTGAATTCTTAATGCAGATTAGCTTTCGTTTTTCTTGTTTTTATTAGAGATATATCTTCTGTGGAAATGAACTATAACTTGATCTTGTAGCAACTAGTTTCAGATTAATCGTGGAGGAATCTGTAGAATGGAAGCACCTCAGTTTTGCTTGTTCTATAATTATGAAATTAATTTTGAAACAACTTCATATATTGCTACTTCACTTGCTGCTTCACATAATTTCTTATGTGCTTTTCTGCTTGTTCTAACTTGGGACACTTTTACTTAGCCTGGCGATTGGAAATGCTTCTAATGCTGAACCTTTCAGTGGGCTAGAATTTAGTCATTTGGTGCAGCAAAAACAGTATAACAGTAGTAGTAATAGCATAACTAGTAGCATCAGCAGCATAAGTAGAACATCAAGTGAAAGTGAGCATGCTATGGCTGTTGGAGATGGTGATCTTGAAGCTGATGCTGACTCTGTCACATGTAGACAATCTGGCTTGTCGACTAATGATCAAATTGAGAATGATGGTCACAGAAAGGTATTCTTAAGTGATCATAATTTTTTACTTATAGTATATAACCAGCAATTAATATTTGTTACAATTCATTTAGATGACTTTTTGGGATACTTGGATATCACTACTCTTTTTACTTTCTTATCTAGATACTTGTTCACACATGGATGACTCATCATCGTCTCTGTCATCATTTACATATCCGTCATAACTATTAACTTTCTGCTGGTTTAATGAACTTATTATAATTGATATGTTTGAAGTACCTTTTACCGATTTATGTGATTTTTTAACTAGTTAGGCTATATTAACCTGGCTCTATCTATGCATATTACACAATTAAGTCTTGTTTTGTTCAAACGTTTTCACATAAATACCACTTCCAGTCAAATTGTCAAAGTTGGCATTGTAGGAATGGTGAAAGAAGATTGTATACATTCAACTCAAGGCTTAAGATACTGTTTCGACCAGTTCGTTTACTACAAGCATTGATCTCAGATCGACGATCTAGCTCTAACTTGTTTCAAGTCTATTTGTATTTTTCTTTAGTAATATCTGAAGGTACATGAATGTATATCACCTCACATGCTATTTTCATGCTGATGTGACATGTTATGAGGAAGAGAAATATCAACCTTGAATTTATTTGTGTATTATCAATGTTTTGTACCCCCATTCAATAACGTTCAAAGATCAAGCATTGTCCAACCAAAGTAACTTGTCATGCTTTCTTGTTTTCTTCTAAATTGTATTATCTATTTGAGATTTCTTTATTTTTCTTGATGATGCTAATATGTTCTTAGGCCTCTAAGCGTCCCCGCACTATTGTCACTGAAACCTCAGTTCAAACTGGCACACTATTAAGTGGAACAGTCCAGGATCCATTTGCATCAGACTATAGCATTGCTGAAGTAGACAACTCGGCTGCTGCTGGATTACGTGTTGGATCACAGTGGGATTGGGATGATGATGATAGAGGCATTGGCATGGATATCCAAACTCTCCTTTCTGAATTTGGTCCTTTTGATGACTTTTTTGAGGATGATATTTTTGCTTTTGGTGAGGTATGGTTTAATGGCCATTTCCTTCATTACCCTTTTTCCTGTTATGTGCTTGATTTAATTAGAAATCAATATATCTAATTTTGATATTAGCTGCTAGTACAATGGTGCGAGCTTTGTCCAGTGGGCTTTCTCTGTTGCTGATGCATTTGTCCTCTTATTCTCCATTGTTGTTTCCTGCAACATTTTCTTGTATAACTCTGTGAGTAGTTTTTCTGGTGTCTCTTATAGTAACTATTGAAGGAATATCATTATCCATCAAGGTCAGTAAGCGCAAAAAATGCAGAACATAGTAGATGTAAGACAGCATCAAAAATTAAGAGGGTTTAGATCTCAAAAAGATTATATTCCTATAAAAAAGGATGACAGTAGTAAAAAGCGTTGGATACATAACATTCATTCTTCACCATCAACATTTCGACTCTTTTCTCTCTCTGTCTCTAAGTAGATGTTCTATTTTAGATGCTTTATTTGTTAAATTTTCATTTTTTTATAGGTTTAAATTTTCATCTTTTGGTATCTAGATGGTTGTCTGATATTTCAACATCTATCTTCTCTTGGGGTGGAAGTTATTTTTTTTACTCTATTTCTTGCCGCATCTTCACTTATCTCAATGTAAAATGATTAAAGATTAATCTCCTAAAATTTCTTCTTTAAAGTAGCAGTTAAATTTTTTTTTGCAACACTGGCTGCAAAACTTATACCAATCACCGTATGGCGGGAGTTTCGTGCACCGGACTGCCTTTTTTTTTGCAACACTTTACCAATCACTATTAGTCTCAATGATAGGATAGTTTTTTACACCTCTATCACTCCTGACTGCGATGTCCTGGGTATCAAATGACACCCACTCTATGGGCTTCTAATCATAGACTTGACAAGATCCTTGCCAGCATTGCTGACCTCCACAATGCCAACCTAAGTTTGCACTGATGCTTGGATACTCAAACCTAACTCCGTTGCGACCTTAGTTGCATCGTTTGAACTACCCACATCACGTCGCTCACAGTTGCCATCGACCTCAGCACTCGCCCTCTCCTTTTGACCTTGACCTTGCCCCTTGAATTTTTCTTGCCTTTTTCTGACTACCCTCCTGAATTTGAGCTGAAGCTTATTGGGCCAAAATAAGTTCCATTGAAGGTGTTTTGAGGGAAGGGTGCCTTCTGCCTAGGTAAATAGAGGATAGAAGCCAAAACCCTTCTTTATGCACATTTCTTGACTAGGCATGCTTCTTTTATTGGAAAGATTTATTGTAATATTTTCAATTATTGGCCTATTACTATAACATATAAGCCATGCTTAATTGGCACGATTTACATTCAGTCTCTGTTTTATGTAAATCAAAATTCATATTTCTATGCAAGGGGAAGTGTTTGCCTTTGTTTTGATTATTTTCCTGTTAACATTGGGAACTTTTGATACCATATAATTTTCTTCAACTTTTAGCCACCAGGTACGGCAGAGTCACAGGCCATTGTAGTTCCAGCTGCTGACTTTGGAGACATAACTGGCAGTCCTTGTAATGGAGTTTCAGAAGTACCTGAACAAAATCTTGGCAATCCTAGTATTCCAACTTTAGAAGGTTTGAATCATCAGATGGAAACCCCTGCAGAGGACATGATTTCCACAAAAGCAGAAGCTCTAAAGGATATTGGACCGCCACCACTTGCAAGTTCAGTACAGACCAATGGTAAATTTGACTATCTGATGAAAGCAGAAGCTGTAATGACATTTGCTCCTGAATATGCTCCAGTGGAGACCCCTGCTATTGAGCTATCCACATCTATTTTCAAAAATCCATATTTACCTAGATCAAAAATTCTTGAGAGTTCCAGCTCTAGTTCTAGTTCTTATATATATAATGCGACACCTCCCATTTACATGGACTCTTCTGAAGAAAAGTCTGAGAAAGCAACAAATCTCCCATTAGGCGAATTGGGACAGGATGGTATTTCTTCTGTCAAATCTTCTAAGTTATATATACATGTAGCCTCTGGAACAGAAAATAAAAGTAAAAGACCAGTTAATAATGATGTGACATCAAGCAATGGAGAAGGGCTGTCTCCTATATCAGGCGTGAAACCAACAACTGCTGTCATATCACTCCAAAAGAAAAATGGCATGGAAACTGGTGGTTTCTTGTTTCCTGGAAAGACCGTGTTTGCGACAAATATTGAGTGTATGATCTACCAAACTTTCATGTGCAAGTTAAGACATACATTGTTGTCTCTTAAGAACAGAATTCCCATGGGCTTGAGACATTCATTGTCAGATCTAGTTCAAGGTGACTCTAATGTTAAATCAGATATAGTAAAGCATGAGCCGAGGAAAAAAGATAACATAACCGTGAGATTAGCTGGTGATATTGATGGTGGGGTGCAAGATGGACCATTTACCACACAAGTAGGTGTTTGGCGCTCTGTTGGAGCACCAAAAATTGCTAAACCTTCACGTGTCTCTGAGAGCTTGCCTTTGTTGCCGCTTAATACATCGGGTGATGAAGGCATAAATTTCCACGTGCAAAAGCAACCTCTTCAGGATCTGCTTGATTCCATAACCTTTTTAGTTCAGCAAGCTGTGTCCCTTGTAGACTTCTCACTTGATACTAATGATGGTTATGGCTCCTATTACTGGCTTGGGTTACAAGAACAACGGAGGCGTAATTTTTCTTGCGGACCATCCATGATTCATGCTGGATGTGGTGGACTTATTTCAACATGCCATTCCTTGGATATTGCTGGTTTAGACTTAATTGATCCGCTTTCTGCTGATGTAAGATCCCAGATAAATTCCACAGCATTTTTTTTGTCTGCAGCTGCTGATAATTCTTCTGTTCTGTATTCATGCATTGATGATCTAGTTGCCTTTCTTACTAACATTCATGTCTTTGTGTTTTTGAACAATAACTGAGATTGACAAGCTGTCAGCCAATAAAATTAGAATGGCATGGCAGCTCCTTTCTTCAAATCACCCATTATGAATAATACAACCCCAGCTAAATTGAGTCCATCCAGGTATGTGACTCAGGTCAGATTAGTCCAATTTGTCCACCCACACGATCACACATAAGTGGGAGTCATGATATTAAGAAGGATATCTTTCTAACAGGCTGAGCTTTTGAAATAAGTGATTTGTCCACCCACACGATCTCATATGAACAGATTTTCTAGAAGCTTTTGATCCTCTGCTTAATTGTTTTAGATTAAAGCCATGTAGGCATTCGATATGTCATTAATTGGGTATTACCGATTAAGTAGTTAATCTGCTCCTTAACACAGAGTGAATAGTCATTCAGAATGTTGAACTTTAACATACTTATGCCCTTTCTACAGATTCCAGCATCCTCTGTTATGAGTTTGTTGCAGTCGGATATAAAGGCAGCTTTGAAATCTGCTTTTGGAAGTTTGGATGGTCCATTATCTGTAATTGATTGGTGCAAAGGTCGTTACCATTGTAGTGATTCAGGAACTCCAGGGGATGGAAATGAACCTAAAGATTCTTCTGGTGCATTTTCTTTAGTTGGAGAGCCAATAAGTCCTCCCCAATCAACTACTACATCTTCCACAAGAGGTAAGCTTCATCATCTCACTTATACACAGTGTTTTCACTAGCACTTACTTGAAATTAGTGAAAATAGAGAGAACAAGAAATGATGAGTCATCGCAACGGCGATTGAATCAAGAATCATACAATCCAGAGTCTGATCAGCAGAAGATTTTTTCTCGTATAAAGCCAACAGCCTTGGTGCTCCCACTACCAAATATACTTGTGGGGTATGCTTTTGACTAGCTTTTACGCATATGGCAAATTTATTTTATCTCAAGAAAATCTTTGAGTCAATATGGGGAAACTTATTGTTTATCGCAGGTACCAGGATGATTGGCTTAAGACATCAGTAAACTCTCTCCGTTTCTGGGAGAAGGCTCCTTTTGAACCTTATGCTTCACCAAAGCCAGTGAGTCACTAGCAGTTATGAAGAACTTTCCTTTTTTTTTGTAGATGTTATAGATTGCTATATGCGTCAAGTTTTTGAAAGGTTGAGGGATGGTTGAATTTGCAGGTTACTTACTATGCAATATGTCCTGATACAGACCTCCTAACTTCTGCAGCTGTTGATTTTTTCCATCAGCTAGGCAGTGGTAAGTTTTTTTATTCATTTTTTTAACTCAGTTTTTAGCTCAGACTGAATCCTTTAACAATTGCAATTTCTGTTATGATTTCATAAAAAGAAACCAGGTAATTGTGGTTGAATAGACAATTCATCCGTGGATCAACTATGGGTTTGAGTACTTCAATTATTATCAGCCTAAATTATCCATTGAACTCAATGTGAGACTATATTACTTGTTATATCCACTTTGAGCACTTCAAATTGGTAGTTTGAATATTGTGTTCCAACAAAACCATGTGAACCTAATTGCCTTACTAGTTGAAATGTTTTTCTTGTCCATAGAGCATAGGTCACTACCAATGATAAAAATTTCTGAATATGGTCTTTCAATGGATTTCATTTATCCACTTGCCAATTTTTAGAGTCATTAAATTGTGACATTATAAGTGGTTTTACTGCCTGAGAAAGAGTTTCTGCTAAATCTGGAAAGATGTTTAATGGAAATGTTGTCTAAGAAAAAGGTGATTGGTCATAGATTCAGTTTCTTGGTCATAACAATCATATATGAAGCAGAGAGGTCCAGATGTGTTTTCAAGGAGAATATGGAAGCATATGACATGCCTATGAACTTAGTCTTGTTTGAAGTTGTAGTCTCATATCCTTATCTGTTAGTGTATAGTCGTATATCCTCTGTCATTGGGAACTCTGTGCAACGCCCCTTCTCCTCCTCCCTCTCTGCAATTGTTGAGCATGCCATACACTTCTTCTGAATAACAGTATTGTCCAAGCTTCTCAGTGGGACTCAATTTGTGTGACAAGTTGAACATAGAAGATATACATGATCTGTTTTGTTAAAATTGTTGCAGACCTGAGCTTAATTTTTCTGGTAAATGAACTTCATTAGGAAGAATCATTAAAAATTATATTGTCCATTAACAAATGGTCTACTTTAAATTAGTCACATTATTATGATCTGGCAATAATATTGCATGACTCGTGAAGTTTCATGCTGGTATCTCTTTTTGGATGAAAAAGGATCAAATAAACAAAAGATAAATGTGCCTGTGATTGTGCCTAGGTATTTGAAAAATGTATATCAGGATTGCTACGTTAAATAAATTAAAATGGTGCATTTGTCATCCTAAAGTCGTGTTAGGTCAATTATTTAGGTTGGCTAAATGAATATCATCCCTTCATTAATCCGAATATAATGATATATCGCTAAGAATCATGATTGGCAAAACTGTCTCATCTGAAGGTAGTTATGTTTAGCATCATCAGGTTTAGTATACTAGCAAGAAGCTTTGGATAACTTGAGTGAAGGTAAAGTAAGGAAAGAAAGAAATTAATCAAAATATAGCTCTTAATGATTTGTGTTTGAAAAGAGGTTCTCAGATATATGAAGTTTTATTGCTCTATGTGATATATTGAAGATTGATAGTGCTGATTATAACCAAGCATTGAAAAGTCTTAGCCTAGTTTAAGTTTGACGTGTATATAGATCTCAAAGGTTTTATAGGATAGGACCTTAAATTATGATTTAACCGTTTCATGGTTTGTTTAACTGATACATTTCTCATTTTTGTTTTTCTTCCAACAGTTTATGAGATGTGCAAATTAGGATCACATTCACCTCAGTTTACTGGGGGACAAATAGAGTCATCTCCTGGAACCCGTTTGTCTTCTGGGCTTCTTGTTGTTGATTGTCCACAAGAAGTGAAGATCCCTAGCAATCAGATAAATGCTATCAGCTCAATTTATGATTACTTCTTATCTCTTTCAAAAAGTTGGAAGCCAAAGAATTTTATCAATTCCCTTACAAAGGTTATCAAGGATCTAAAATTTTCTTCAAATATATCAGCAAATCAAAAAGAATGCAGCACATCTTGTACTGTGAGTATTTATTATTTATTTTTCTAACCTTTTTGGTGCTTAAAAGTATTTGATGATTTCTATAGATCAAATTATCTGATCTTCTATTCTTCTATTACTTTTGTTTTTTGGTGAGAGTGTGAAACTTACATGATCAGGTCAAGATTCAATCTTGATCAATGGATTATGTAGCTTCCACTTCCTATAATGGGATCCCAACAATCTTGATAAATGCCACATTATTATACTATCTTTGCCCTTGGGGCAATGGTGCAGCGGTCAGATACTCCCGCGGTTAATCACACCATTTGAATTGCAGCTATTGCCCGCGTTTTCCTCCAATGAGATGAAAAACTTAAGAACATTTCTGATGGACAACCGTGAACACTTCTTGATTTACCCGGGTGGTATGTGGGAAACTTCTGTGGAATAGTCGGTTCAAAGAGTTGGATATTTAGATTAAAAAAATATATATTATACTATCTTTGCCTCACGGGTGCCCTTTGATGGTAAGAGGTAAGGATGATTCCATGCAACGATGGTTTAAATCTCACACTGGGCATTTCTTGCGAAGTTTGAACCACAGGTGACATCGGGGTGCCATGCCAGTACCCATCTGCGCTTCTCGGATTTACCTGATAGCTGGTCTGTTGGGTCGGATTTCCACCTCTGGCACTAGTTGGACTGAAGACCCAGAACCTGTTAAAAAAAGAAAAAAGAATTATTACACTATAAAGACGAGTGGAAAGTGTATCATGTGAATACCATCTTGGCTTTCATGTCTCAATTACATTTATTTTCCCCATACCTTTTTGTTTATGTTTAAAGCATTATAAGTGGCAATCTAAGATTTGTGCTTTATATTTAAACTTTGAACTAATTGCAATGCATTTTCTTTGGTTATTCATGTTATCTCATTTTAGCTGGTATTAGTGTATTGGAATGGAACTTTTAGATTAAATAAGATGATGACACTTTGATCATCTTTGTGATGTTCGTAGGTGGTGTATGTTGTATGTCCTTTCCCTGATCCTATGGCAATTCTGCAAACTTTGGTTGAGTGCTCTGCTGCTCTTGGATCAGTTGCTTTTTTACCAGATAAGGATAGGCGATCCTTATTATATTCTCAAGTTGTCAAGGCATTAAATTCCACTGCAGCTGTTGATGAAGCATCAGCTTCAAATGTCCTAATGCTCTCAGGATTTACTGTCCCCAAGCTTGTTTTGCAAATTATTACTGTTGAAACATTACTAAAAATTTATCGGCCAACTAGTGAACTTGCCATTTTGAAGGACATAGCTTTTACTGTATACAACAAGGCTCGAAGGATTCCTCGGTGTACTTCAAGTGTTGACATGTTTCAAACATCTTTCTCAGGAAGGTCTTCACTAATACATGTGACTTCCATAGCTGGACTTTCAAAGGATTGCCTTGCTCCACGCATGTCAGGATCATCACTTTCAAGAGACAGTGAAATTGACAATGCATTGAGGCCTGGCTCATGGGATAATTCATGGCAAACATCAAGGATTGGAGGATTAAGTTTTGAACAAAATAGATCTTTAGATATGTGTGGCGTAGATGATGCTAGGTACATGTTTGAACCACTTTTCATATTGTCTGAACCTGGCTCTGTGGAGCAAGGAGCAGCCCCTACTACTTTTGGCAGTCCAGCTTCAGAGTCTTCAAGTCTGAAAACCGCTGATGATGCTGGTGGAATTTACTCTCAAAATTCAGCTTCAGTTTCCAGTTCCGACACCGGAACAATTTCTGTGCTTGATGGATCAGAACATGACAATAAATCACCAAGTCTTCATTGTTGTTATGGATGGACTGAGGATTGGCGCTGGTTGGTCTGCATTTGGACAGATGCTAGAGGAGAGTTTCTTGATAGTTGCATCTTTCCTTTTGGTGGCATCAGCAGCCGTCAGGACACAAAGGTTCTCCAAAGCATTTTTGTTCAAATTCTGCAACAAGGCTGTCAAATATTATCGTCCTGTTCTGATGCTGTTCTTGCTCGACCAAGGGACATAGTAATCACACGTTTTGGATGCTTCTTTGAGCTCGAATGTCAAGGTATTCGAATATTTACAACTTAGTCTTCTTTATTAACTCAGAAATATTTGCAACTTTTTTCTTTCATGCACAGAGTGGCAGAATGCTATTTTTTCCTTTGGTGGAAATGACATCAAGAAATGGCCACTGCAACTTCGACGGGCCACACCTGATATAGTTTCATCAAGCAACAATTCATCTTCGTTACAGCAGCATGATTTGGTCATGATTCAAGAAAGGAATTTACCTACATCACCTAGCCCTTCTCTGTACAGTCCTCATTCTAAGTCCAGCTTTAACAAGAGTGGTATGGGACAACCTAATTCCAAAAAACAGCTCTTGATAGGGCAAACCGGGTCGGACAGCTCAAGGAGTACACTGCAGCTGATACAGAGCATCAGCTTAGTCGGAGTTTCTATCGACCACACGTTGCATCTGATTCTTCAGTCAGATATTCCTTCATCAGGTAGGTAAACTTGTACCGGAAAGAAGTACATTATCATAGCATGGTCCGACTTACTGCATTGGTAGAATTGTTTTTGTATTGAACATACTTTCATGAATCTGCAAAAATGATTCCTTGTCTAGTAAGTTTCAAACTGATACTGCTAATATTCTTAATGTGTCGATATGTCCTAGATCCTTGCAAATCTATTAGTTTCATCCTTATCTTTCTTTTTTCTTTGGCTTTCATACTCGGTCCTAATCTACATATCAAGCATCCTATTCGAGTCACTTTTAATCGTAGAGAAGTTTCACAATGGTTCATGGAACATCTTCTAAAGATCATGATTCAGGTTGTTGATTAGTCTATAACAAACATATCTGTGCTTGTAGTCAAACTCAATACCTGCTGCGATAAATAAAACTTAAAATCATTTTTAGAAAAATTACTGGAAATATTTATATCTATTACACTCCTTTCCCCAATGTTTCATAAAACTGATTGTGATGCATTAATGGTTTATACAGGTGGACCACAAAGCGGCAGCTCCAGCGCCCACGGCTACCTTGAAGGATTTAGCCCGGTGAAGTCTCTTGGATCAATGCAAGCGTCGTATCTTCTTATCCCGTCGCCTAATATGCGGTGTCTCCCTCCGCTGCCCATGCATCTTCCGACGTGCCTTACTTCTGAATCTCCGCCTCTTGCTCACCTACTGCACAGCAAAGGATCTGCGATCCCCTTGGCAGTGGGTTATGTCGTGTCCAAAGCAATTCCTTCAATGAGGCAAGATTTGGGAGAGCAGACGAGAGAAGACTGGCCCTCTATTCTTTCAGTCAGCCTTGTCGATCACTACGGAAGCAACGCTAACCACATGCAGGAGAGGATGACCCGAGGAGGTAGCAACAGTAATGCGCTAAAGCAAGTTAGGGCCTCGGCTCCGGAAGCAGGCAACAAAGACTACGAACTTGAGACGCATATGGTCTTGGAGTCGGTAGCAGCCGAACTTCACTCCCTTTCCTGGATGACAGTCAGCCCCATCTACCTTGAACGGCGTACAGCATTGCCTATTCACTGCGACACGCTTCTCAGACTCAGAAGGCTCCTACATTTCGCCGATAAAGAACTCAGTAAGCCGCAAGAAAATACTCAGCAAGTCTAGCCAGCATTCGTCGTCCCAGTTCATGATGTATCACCATTCGATGTTAAAATAGAGAAAACTTAGTGTATAGTGTATTCTTATTCACCGCGATGCAATCGCCTCGCCTGATACAGCAATGTTTCTATCATTTATTTGGCTAATCTTCTCATCATCGACCAATTTAATTTAATCCTTAAGTGTTTACTCGAGCAGAAAAACTTGAGGAAAGAGGTTCAAGCTGCTGTGTTTTCTTCTTTAGGCATCTCTTTAGTTTTGCAGTTGTAGGTTATAAGTGGATGCCATGTTGTATCAGACCTGTTGATCTAATTTCACATGTGATTTATAAAATACTAATAATGATAATTCAGTGAAAATTCACCAAAAATACTGTTTTATTATTTTCCTTTCAATTTTTTAAATTATTTTTAAAAATAAAATTGGCAGTTTACTAAAAAAATATATGGAATTGTCACATTAACGATTCTCTTAGAGTAGGTCCTACGGATATAGAGTGAGGTAATTGATAATTTACTAAGGATATTTAAGATTGTGACAATTTTAAAAGGCACATCTAATTGTGGCCTATTTATTTATTTATTTATTATTATTATTATTATTATTTTATCAACCATGTTGCATAGTTGTTGAAACCCTAATATTCACCTTTGAAGTTAGCCAAATCTGAGGAAGACGAGCTCCACTTTTGTCTAGCCATTTTCATGCACTAAGTAGGCGTGTCGTTGAAGGAGAAAGCCTCCGCTTTTATTTTGGAGCAAAAAATTTCTACAAATACGTCGTAATTAGGAATCGAATCGTGAATATTTGAAAGATAATTGAACACCTTTAACACTACACCATAGCCACGGAGACATAATTTGCTACAACAAGTATAGAGGACAAGGTAGATATGTAGTTTCAAACTTATAATTATGATCATATGCACATTCATTTTAAAGTGCATGGTACAATCATTGTAGTTCCCTCGGGGCGGTGTGATAGTTGAGGCATGGGAGGTTGTCACATGAGGTCGGTCGAAACTCGGCGAGTCCGAGCATATACCTCCCCCATGTCT
>JBAMIB010214753.1:0-12414 GCA_037177415.1 Kaempferia rotunda
CGCAGGTGTGCAGACTGGGTGTGCAGGCTAAAAAGCGCCTCTCTCTCTCTCTCTCTCTCTATATATATATATATATATATATATAAGGTGTGCGCCTCACCTTGCGGCGTGTGCCACAAGCCCCAAAGCACCTATAGGTCCTATATGCTTTTGGCCGCCTCATGCCTTAAATAACTATGGTCACATTTACTAGTAACATGCATAAAACATTTATCACATATAATATAAATGTTAGTTAACATTTACAAGTTATACAAATAAAAAAGTTATTTTAATGTTTCACAATCATAAGAATCATAATTAGTGAAGAAAAATCATAAAAGAAAAATTCTCGTTAAGTTCTTGATCATGACACAAACTGAATCAGCATTTTCCCCTTTTGCTGCATAGAAAATCCGTCTAGTGTACATAAGCATTCACTTGAACCACCTAGGAACTCATCCGACCCGCCTAAGCACTTGAGTCCTGGACCGCATAAAGGGACTGCATATTACATAGGGGATAAGGACCCTTGGCTCGAATGCACCAGTGGCTGCCTAGGTTGCTTTTAGAACATTGGTTTAGAGTCATGACATATTTTAGAATGTTGAGAATTTTCATCGCTTTTTAGGTGATAAGATCCCTTGGCTCAAATGATTTGTCGCCCGCTAGGCCACTTTTCAATACATTGGTTTGGAGTCATGTTGCTAATGGTGAATATTCCAGCAAGAAGTCAGTAGTAGTCATTTATGTGGTGAGATCCCACAACATACCAAGCCAACCAATGTATATTGAAACAGCTAAGGCAGGAATTATACTAGAATCCTAAAAAGTAAGGCCATGGATTGTCAGAGGCTTACAAAAAAAGAAGATATATGAGTGCCCATTATCCAAGCTAGCACATAAGGACCACCATTGGCAACACTAAACAAGTTGATCTTCCATGTCATAGGTTTAGTGTTTCTCACAGCTATAGACATCCTGGAGACAATAGGCACAACAGCCTATCAAGTTACAGTTAGTAGATTAACCAAGAGTATTTAAAGAGCCTATGGAAAATTCTTGTTAAATCAAATACTTGAGCTATTAACAAAACCACAGATACTAAGTTAAATAGTATGTCTAATAATTTGTTCAATAATACAAATTCCAATACTCTAATATTCAATGTAGTAATGTACACAATAAGATATCGTCACCTTAGAGACCCAGAAAAGAAAAAAGAAAAATTGAATTTCACCTAAAGATGCTTACACTTGTGTGATCTGCCGGCTCTCGTGATTTCCTCTGAGAATCGTAATCCTATCTCGGTAACGAACTTTCAATGCAACTAAGAGTGTGACAGTCTCAACAGAATAATAACCACGATCTGCATCAAAACATATCACATCAAGAAAAATTCCAAAGGTAAAGGTTATAACAACGCCAAAATGATCCATAAAAACAGATGTATTCTCGTATTTTCTTCGAGAACCAAAAAAAAAAAAAGTCTATTTTTCCGAGTAGAAGGTCTGCAGCTCAATGAAAGCTGACCTACGTAGTCCCCCATGAAGAGATAATTCGTATCGGGCGCCTCGCCACCAATCCGGAACAGCTCGATGAGATCATGAAACTGCCCGTGGATGTCCCCGCACACCGTAACGGGGCATTTCACCGGCTGCACGTTCCACTCTTCCACGAGCACCGCCCGTGCCTGATCGCAGAGGGCTTTCACCTTCGCCTCCGGCAAGAACTTGCATTGCTTCAGGTGCTCGATCTGGCGGTCTAGATCCGCATGGGACGGCATCGCTGTGTCCAGGAAATCCCCCTCCACGATCTGCGAGAGGCCACAGTTGAGACGGACGGAATCGAGCAAGGCTAGCTCGGAGCAGGAAGAATTAAGAAGCAGGAAGCGTGGAGATGATCGGGAATTCCCAAGGATGGATAGGGTTAGGGTCCGGAACGACGCCTGGTTGATCTGGTCATCACTCGAGCGGGCTCACCTTTCCGCGGCTTCGTCACTGTCCTGACTAAAATGTGTAATGGTATTTTCTATAATGGTATTTACTGAACGTCGTTGGTCTGGGACTGACGGAGGTGTAAAGATGAGTGAATTATCTTTTTACTAACATACACTGCATGGCCTAATGAGGAAGCATCTAATTCTTAGAGAAATAAACGCTGAACATCGACTCTTATTGAATGAAACAACTCTATTATCGTAGTACCAACTCAGTTGCAAATTCAAGCATCATCAAATAACATACAATATTATCACTAAAATTATGCCCCAGGACTATAGTGAAATAGTAAACACACACCCCATACACTCAGGGTTCCAAATCAGAGAACGTAAAAATTTCCCCTCCCACGTTTGAACCATTGAGACTACTAGGTTATTATGCGAACGGCCACTTGCACTTCCAGATTTATCCCCAATAAAAAATTTCTATAGGACCAAACACCTAAAAAAACTCATAAAATCACACAAAATAAACAATTATTGGTATATTTCTGTTGTTATTCTCCTCTTTCCTTCCTAAGATATTTATTACATTCCAAGCAAACCAATCCTGGAAGATGGTTGGGATCTTATTCCACTAAACCAAACAAAACATTTCAGTATACATGGGAATCAATTTCCCATAAAATTATTTATGCTAGGAAATTTACAACAGTTTCCTCAGAAACAATTCCTATGATTTTACAAGTAACTGATAAATTTAAGGGGAAAATAATAACTGATCATATGGCAAACCCATCTGCAATTGTTGAGTTCTTCGAAATGATGGTGATGCCTGATCGTATATAGAAACCTTCAGCAGATCTGTCAGCTTCTTGTACTCCCTGTAACCATGCACAAAATTAAGGAATTTTCACTTGTACTCCAAATGATGTCATACTAGGAAAGAGAATGAGCTATGAATGGTATGCAGATTATTTCAAAAAATTAGAAATTTTACTAATATGTGGTGTATATTATCTTTCAATGAGATTAGAGAAACATACATCCGAGTTTGTGATTGTCACATTCTTCCCAATCCTTGCATTTTTATCAATTATACAGTTCCTGGAGGCAGACCAAAGGATCTACTATGTTAATATTAGATCACAAGTAAAAGAAACCATGAGGCTTTAGTAATTCATTTAGTGTAAAACAGGTGTACCTTATTTTTGTGTTCTCTCCAATACCAATAGGGACCCTCCCTTCGGCTAGCAATGATGCTATTTCAATATCGGTCTCATAGTAGTCGGCGCCAAGCATAACTGTATCCTGCATGTATGTAGTTGGATAAGTCTTACCAACTAATATGACAAGGAAGCAGCACAAGCAGAGAAGTTGCATTTCAGAGGAAAATTTTCTAGGATAAGAAACAAACCTCAAAGTGGACATTAGAGCTTATACGAGATCGTATACCAATTACACTATGCTCTATGAAGCAGTTGTCCAAGAAAGTCCCATGGGAAACAATTGAATCAACAATCTAGAAATAATGCATAAAGAGAATGTCGGAATTAATCAAAGAAATGTAAGTATATGACAGACCACACATAAGGAATGACAGGCTAAAAATGTTACATGCATTTGATGATCTTATCAAGCAATGATAATAATTACCCTTGAAGTAATTCCAACAAAAATATGCTATCATCAAAACAATGCCATTCTTGACATAAATATGATTGGGTCAATCAACCAACCTTGCTATTGTCTACTTTTGATGGAGGTAAGTTTCTTCGTGAAGTATACATTGGCTTTGCTGCATCATAAAAGCTGAAGCGAGGTGGCTGCATTGAACATCAATTTATTAGAAATCAATCATATAGTATAACAATATACAAAATAATGTGAATATTCAAGTCTTATAAACAAACAAGTTGCAAGAATTACTTTTAACTTCTAGTATACATATTTCAATATGTCAATAAAGACGGGGAAAAGTGCTATACTGCATAAAAGGAGACATTCTGATGCAGGCATGGTGGAGACTTGAGAAGAGTACAGTAGATTAATGCAAAATATTTAGTTGATTACAGTTTGTTTGAAAGTTGTTGACTTCGAGCTAGAAGAGGAACTTGATAGACTTGAGGAGATAAAACTTAAAGATGTAAGATTTGTTCTCGTAAGGGGTCACCTATGATATTCATAAGGTGTTATTTGAAATTAACTGAAGGAGAGAGGTAAGTAAGAAGGAATGCAGCAAGAATATTTTATTTGATAAGAAACCAAGAATTCTATTTAAAATGATGTACATTGAGTGTTAAAAAAGGTTCAGATTGCAGCAAATTTCAAGGTAAAATGAGATTTTTTTTTTTTTTTGAAAATGTAGCTGAAGAACTAAAAACTTCTCGTAATAATGTGAGAAAAACACTTACATGTTCAGTAAGAGCAAGATTTGCCTCAAAGAAGGATCTAATTGTCCCAATGTCTTCCCAGTAATCATTAAACAGATATGCCTGTTGAAGGACTTATAGCATGTGTTATTTATGAAGTACAAACAATAGAAACGGCATGAATTTGGTTTCTGATATGCAAAGAAACTGATCATTGTTACAATGATCTACTAAATTAATTTCCTTTACAAAAAAGTAAGCATATTAATCACACAACAGAGCCATATCACCTTAACAAGGTTAAAAAAAATGACCAGACCAAAGAAAAAAAAAACAACTAGAAATTTACATCACATAGAAAAAAAGCTTAGTGCGATACTGAAATTAAGGAAATTATACTATCCCATCTGAGTACTTGCTGATACCCAATGTTTATTTGATGTATCAACCTTAAGTACGGTAACTGTTGACTATGCCTTTTGCAGTTCCAAAATGGATCCATGATAGTTTGGTAATTTGTTAATTTTTAGGTATATTGGGATTATAAATGACATGTCTGTGATACAGTCTCCTACCTAGAAAATAAACATTTGATTTGAAACTTCTATATAGAAAAGAAACTTTTTAAACTTTATTGAAAAACAAATATTAAAAATTAATTTTAGGATTAAAGAAGGGATGATTATACTCTTTAAAGAAAACATTGAGGGGCATTTGTTATTATTCCCATCATCCTCTCTTTCATGTTACAAGGCAAAACTTTTCGTTCTGCTTTCTGACCGACATGCTAGATCCTCGATATGGGCAGCGAGTGAGTCATTGCTTCCTTCATTGTCAGCATCTTCCACGAGACTCGACACACACATTTAGCATCCTTTGCAGCTTCCTCCTCCATGTCAAAACTGAAATCTACCTTCTTCCATGGCTCTCCTACACATCAAAGTGGAAACCCTATCTCCATTGAACTCTAGTACTAGCTCCATTCTAGTTTCACTTCCTATACTCCTACTCTTCTTTGTATTCCTCTTCCTCTAACACTGGCCTTCTTCCTCCTCTCCTTCATCCATACTTGTGCCCCCTTCTCCTTCAGCACACCTCCGACATCTCTTACCCTTCTTCTTCTAACACTGATACCCCCTTCTTCTCCTTCATCCAACGACTGAAATCCTGGCTTAGCTCGAGATTAAAATCAAACCTGGTTACAACATCCTATATCTCCCTTAAATATGCTTTGTCAATTCCATTAGCTTTGTAATTGGATGTTCAATTACATAAACAACTTTACTTGGTCTGTGGTCATTAACTTTATACAGACTTGTCCTTAATATATGCTAATTCAAGAATAATACTTCTGATACTAATAGAGGGGGGGGAGGAAAATACCTATTCTACTGTTTACTAAGCAAGAGATTACCTGAAAAGGAAACAAAAAGATTAGTAAAAGCCAAAGGTTCCATAGGATCTTAAATTATATTGAGAAATAAGTAACAGACCTTAATGCAGAATTCTCTTGCAGAAGCAGGAATTATTTCAGACCCAAAGTCATTTGCAGTAGGAAATCGCCATCTGGGCAAACATAATGAATAAAACCTTTCTTTAACAATGTAATCCTGATGCCAAATGAAGTTATTCCTCAAATATTCAGTGTCAGTTTTCTGAAACCATTTTATAAATGTCATACAGAGGTGAGAAACATGCTGATGAAGAGTCATTCCATCAATTTTCA
Organism: Kaempferia rotunda; assembly: GCA_037177415.1. Classification (NCBI taxonomy): domain Eukaryota; kingdom Viridiplantae; phylum Streptophyta; class Magnoliopsida; order Zingiberales; family Zingiberaceae; genus Kaempferia; species Kaempferia rotunda. The sequence goes on from JBAMIB010214753.1 coordinate 6,020, forward strand.
CCATACTATTTTTTTTTTGTGAAGAAAAAAAATATTTTTGATAACAAGGTAGTCGAGATGTGTAGTTTGAACTACCTTAAAGATATTCAAGCCAAAATCAGTCTTGCCTGGATTGAGAGAATTAAAGGGAAGAGAAAAGGAAAGGAAGGATTTAAATCCCTTGTTTGGGAAGTTTGAACCGGAGGAGGGAAATCTTATTGATTCATTTAGGATTCTTCCGTTCTATTTGCATTTTCCATTTACTTCCAAATCACTTTCATTGGAGCAACCAACACCATGGCACCATGCTATTAGCACGATCTAAATGATACAAAACAGTTTCAATTGGGAACAATACTTTATACCTTGCTTTTGACAATTAAGCTAACAATAGATCTATAACACAATATCTTGACAACATTTCATTGCTACATGATTTTCTATTTTTACCATTACTCACTATCTTATAGTTAACACCTTTACTATCATAAATACTGCCACATTCCTGCCAGATATTGTCTTAGCTAATATCTCCTTGATGCCTCTAGATCTTAGCTAATATCTCCTTGATGCCTCTAGATAAATCTAGAGGCTAATGCTAGGGGTGTTAAATCAGGATATTAGGTGTTGCTTTAAGGCATATTTGACTATTGGATTTAATGAAGATTTATCATGTGAATCTTCTCAAAAGTCCTCTTTTTTTTTCATTTTTCACATCTTATATTTTCTATTTGATATCTTTGAGTATTTGTGTGCATAAAAAGTTTATAAACAAAATAAGATATCCTTGCGGTTTTGCATATTTGTCAGTAGAAATCTAGTTATCTGCAAGACCAAAAAAAAACAGCATTCTAGTACAGACTAAGTTTTGAGCTATCTTTGTGTGTGTGTGTGTGTGTGTGCTTGTGAGATAGTGTGAGTCAAGCCCTGATTGAGGAACTTAATCTCAAAGTTTTCAAAAAAAAGAAAAAAAAAATCCATGATAGAAATTCACATTGTTGCTAATCCTGTATTCCTCATTTCACTCAGCTATGAAACTAGTTGGCATGGTTAATATCTATGCTTCAATTTGAAGGGAAATATTAAAATATTGTATTATTTAAATTTTAAATATTTTTCTCTGCGTATCTTTTCTCTCTTGGTTTCATTAAATGATAACCAATCCGTAATTTTTCATTAACTATGATTAGAAAAAATTAAATTGACTTGAGAAATTATGGAATCATAATGTGCATAGCAGTCAATGCAATTAGGTTCAAGGGTTATACCTGAGAAGATTTAAAAGTAAGTCCTTCTTGAATACATATACTCCCATTGATGCTATATATGGTTTCTTTGCTGCATCTTCCTTTGATAACCCCAATACAGTGGTATCAACTTCCTATAAATGACCATTAAACAAAGTGCATTTTATAAATAACACTCAGATGCTGATCGTGTTGTGGGTCTGACTTCTCAGGCAACAACACTCAGCCCCAAAGAAGCAGTTCCACATAAATGCAGGAAATTGTCAAGAAGAGTGTCCACTGAAATTTCCAAATCCAAAAACTTTACGACGGTAAAGAGTTATATATGTTCCTATGCATAGTGGAACAAACAACAAAGCTATGTGAAAATTTTTATGATCCAGAAAAGCTTCAAATAAAACAGCAAATATCTTATTTCATAAAAACTTGAGCAAGAATATAGTTTGAACCTTGATTCTATTACTCTATTAGAAAGGAATAAAAACAAAAAAAATGAATAGAACTAGGAAGAAACCAAGATAAAATATAGATCCCATTATCAAAATAAGTTCCAAATTATATTTCCCATACTTTTGTTTCATCCTGTTTCTTTACATTTTTTGCAGTCTTTAATCCATTTAGGTAATCTTACAAATAGAAGAACCATGGGATTGAGCAGATCATAAAATAGGGAATGAAGCACTCCTCAATATACCAAATCTGAATTGTGGCATGACACCACCTACTATGAACCAACAAACCAAACAGGAAAGTAATTATCTAGAACAAAGGATCAAACAACCGGGGAATAGTAGCAAGGTCTGAATCAGCAATCTTGGATATCCATTAATGATGAAGAAAGGATATAGAGATGCCAAGTAGAATTTACCATCGCTTTCAGGTCTTCTCCTTTTGGTTTTTCACTGAATGAAATAATTCTTCCTTTACTATCTATTTTCATCAAACCAAAATCCGAAGCACGGCTGAAATTGACATTAAAAACATAGAACACCATTTAAAAATTAGGATAAACACAGATTGAACTAGATGTTGCCATATAAAACTTATACATTTCGATATAGAACATATGAACAAATATGAACTATACATCAGCATCGACAAGCCATGTTAGCCCAACATTCAGAATCAGTTTTATATATCTTATCTCTAATTTGACAGCAAGCAAGGCTATGCATGGGTATCTTTAATTTCGATTTGAAACTTGCAAACTCAACATTTAAATGCTTGGCTGACAAAGTCCAACAAAAGGCCTCTAATTAGTAGAAATGGACAAATTTCAGGTAAAGCTTATAAAGTTTACTCTAGCAAACTTTAAAGCACATTATATGATCCCAAGGTTGTCCATTCTAGTTAATTTATCTTATTAATTTTCTACAGAACTATCATTTACTAATTACTTCCTGGTAGGGTGATGGATTTTCAAAAAGTGAAAACTAGGTACCTATCATCCATCGGTACGCAAGAAATTGTAATATCAGCACCACTTTGTCTATGACTCTGAAAGTGAAACAATTATAAAAAATTGTGAGTTTAAAACAAATATATTGAAGAATGGAGATTTGTTAAAGGTATACCTGAACAAAGTCCATATAATCCATTCGGTATAGATGATCCCCAGAGAGAATAACCACATCCTCTATATCCTTGCCTTTGGCATCCTTCAATATATTAATGCATCACAACAAGTTTAAATTTGATTTTTATCATTAAGTATTATAGAATCAATTAGTATTCCTTATTTTGAAAATATATAAAAAAAAATTATAATTGCAAATAAGCTTAGTGTATTTTCCTAAATTAGATTGTTTATTTACCCTTTATTTAGAGTCAAATCGATAAAAAGTGGTTCAGAGACATATGTAGTTTATCATCTTTGAATTGATACAATTTATAATTTGTCTTCCTTTGTGAGAATTTTTCCTTCGAGTGAGGTTAATATCTTCTTCACTTCATCAACTTTGTTTCAAGCTCTTGGGTGGTTCGGTGGTTCAATTTTGATATTGCACGACTCTTCCTAAAAAAAATTAAATGTCAATTGATCAGGAAAGATTCCTGAGAAGGAATCCGATTTCTCAATCAAAATCATATTAACATCACCCGATCACAATCCAACCCGGCCAATCTGGACTACTAGCATCAACTGATTTTAAAACCATGCTTTTAGGTAAGATTATTTCTTTCCTAATGTATTTTAATTTATTTCAATTTTTTTTTGGCTTAGAGTCTTTAAAAGGGACCCAATACCCCATGCCCCATGTTAATCAACTTTTCTTCATGTGAGTTTTGGTATCTAAGTAAGACAATTCATTTCTCTGTGTAGGATCCCTTATCCTTGCTCCTGCATCAATTGTATAACTGTCCTGAATTTCTTAAAGTCCACATCTAAAGCTATGATCATTAGTTTGTAAAAGAAAACAAATTATTACTGCACTCAGATAAATATGGTTTACCCTACTGAAACAAGAAAGATATTACTGGCCTAATATCAAACACAGCAAAACAGTATTCTCTAATGATATGGTAAGTGTAGGAGCATAATGAATTAGAACACATGGCATGTCATACCTCAAAAAGCCAATGAAATTGCCGAACAGCATCAGCAGTGCCCTGAAACCATCTCTTTCCCTCCTGGCCAGGAGTTTGAGTGGCTGCCAACACCTGATGCAACTAATCTTAGCATACTTGTAGTCTTATTCTATGTTTAGGATGCATCCACCTCCATTGATTGACAATTTGTACTTGTGCAGGGATGTTCCAGATGTAAAATACATAGGAAGAACACAAAAATTTTCCACAAAAATTTCTAATACTTTCTTCAGAATAAGAGAAAATGGCCAACTTAAAAGTTTAGTTGTGTACCTAACTACAACTTGAGTTATTGCAAACTGAAAATTCATGTTCTGTATAAAAGAATATTGAAATAATTTTTTGTAAGACAAATAAGTAATGACTCCATTGACAAGTAGCATAGAGAGTATGTCCAATTCCAATCATTGATAAAGCAAAACTATCATGAAGCATCTTAATTAAAAGGTTCACAAGTACCCCATTAGGTTTTATGAAAATCCAGCCTGACTGAAAATTTTGAAAAGAGACCCAAACCCTTAAGTTGGTGAAATATTCAACCTTAAATGAAAGAATTATGGTCTGATTTCACCATATCAAATTTCCATACAACTTTCATATAATTTTCAATTAAATCAGGGTCAAATTGACCAGATTATGTAGCACTGCTAGTTTATTGCAGAATGGGCATTTTAAAATAAAAAAGGATGATCTTACAAATAAGCAGAGAAAAAAAAAATCAAGAGCAAATATGAAAAGAATACAAATGGCAAGCATTCTGTACCTCAACAAAGCCATCACCGAAGCTTACACCATTGCTGAAGTTGTAAGCCCGTGCAAGATGTCTATTCAATGAAGCGGAGTTGAACTGAGTGAGAATATACACTTTATTGATTCCACTGTTGATACAATTGCTCATTGGCACATCGATCAACCTGTATGCGCCTCCAATTGGCACCTATTTACAAACATTCCTCCAAACGATTTCATCACGCACAAAAAAGAATCCATAATCATGTAATGGAAGCACTAGATGTAACGAAAGGCACGCAAGCCAATATCACTTACAGCGGGCTTTGCCCTACGCTTGGTGAGAGGGAAGAGACGAGTTCCAGCTCCTCCACCTAGAATAACTGCCACAACTGTCCCTGGATCCCTCCGCTGCGGATCCACATCTTTAAACTGCAAAACCAAACCGTTGCATTTGCTCGTCGGTAATACAGTCCAACAAGTTACTAACCTACCAATCAAAATCAACCATAGCTCATCTTGTAGAAGAGATGGGACAGTGGCCCCGAACACGGGAAAGATCGAAGAGAAACAACTACCTTGACATCAGTAGCGACGTCGGTGGTGGCGACGGACATTCGAATGACGAGGGGCTTGTGGGCGACGGGGATGCGAGCGCTTCGCAGGCGCTCCGAGTCGAGCCTAGTTCCGACGAACTCGCGGCCTTCTGTGGCCGCGGATCTCGAGAGGGAGGAGGCGGCCGGTCGAAGCATCCGGGTGTTCATGGACACTACCATGTCGCGCGGCGAGGTGGAGGAGGCGGAGACCAAGAAATGGTCGGCGTGAAGTCGCCACGAGAAAGGGAGAGCAAGAGAGAGAGTGTGGTTCTGAATCAATTTGAGGGGGAAGCAGCAGATGTCACGGGGAAGAGGAGGTGCGGACACGTTATCTGGCGGAGAGAACGACGGCCACAGGTTGCAACGGGTAAAACATGATGAACGGTTGCGCTGCTGGCGGACCCCGCCGATTGAAAATGGTTCGAGGAGATGCCACGAATATGTTTGTAAGAAGCACCGACAAGGTGTGGGCGCCACCAGATCCAGCGGGAAACGGAATAAACTGGCCCGGACCCAACAGATCAGCCACATTTTCATTAGCAAAAGGAGAAAAAAAATTAAAATAGCACTTTTTATTTTTACTTTTCAAAATATCCATTATACTTCTCTTCACTAGGTTGAACATTTTTACAAATCTAAAGTAAATAATTGATACGGTAGGTTGAGGGGCCTAGAAACGGGTAGAACCTGAAGTTAAAATGACATAGTGGTTAAAGTCTAGATGTATGTGGAGGTCAGAGTAGACCTGAGTAAGGTTATGCATAGTTGGTTTGATTGGTCTACCGTCAGTGAAACTTATCTGAGTTTCTTCAGTTGACCAGGGATCCAACCACTCAGTCATTCGCATGTCAGGCGAAGTCAGAGGGCTCTCTGGAACCTCTAACGTCAGTCCCACTCGGGACTCTTCAAACTCTTATCCGATCGGCTAAGGAAACACACAGACAGTTTAGCATCCTCTTCCTTATATTACCAATAGGGTCTGCTCGCGAGTATCCTCAAACTCGTGCGCCATAGATCCTTCATGCCTCACACAAAGCTCAGCACTTTGTTGGTCCCCAAGTTGATTTTAATGTGACCAACCAAGTTAGGTTATGTCATACGGTTTTCTAATCTTGTGTCTAAGTGTGCAGGATCTTAGAAACATAAAAAATTAAGCAAAATACGTGATGGACGAGAATGATAGAGCGAAAGAGAGTCAACGGGCTCGGCGCATCCAAGGGACGAGAAGCTGCGGAATAGTACACCGGCGAACAAGAAG
>JBAMIB010215177.1:0-12411 GCA_037177415.1 Kaempferia rotunda
GGAGAAGCTATCCGGCCACCTCAATGGAAGAAGAAGAAGAGAGCAACCCTCTTGGCCGCCGGTCACAAGAGAAGAAGAGAAGAGGGGGCCGGCCACAAGAGAGAAGAAGAGGAGAGGAGAGCTCTAGAACATGGAAAACCCTTCTCCTTGAGTTAGGAGGCTTCTTGTGCTTTTATAATACTTCCAACCGTTAAAAATGGTTGGAATCAACCAACTGCTGGGGCAACAATATCACCCACAGTTGTGCCTAGGAGTCACTTCGTAGGCATGTCACACTCAGCGGCTAGATTAGGGCCAAACATGGTAGTGCCTCGGGGTACGGCTTGGCCGTGTCCGACCTTGGAGTGAGAAGCACGGTCATGCTTGGGAGGCACGACTGAGGCGTGTTCACTCGAAGATGAAAGGCATGGTTGTGCCTGGTGGCACAACTTGCCCGTGCTGCGTTCGATGGATTGAAACACGGTCGAGCCAAGGACATGTTTGAGGCTGGTGGGTTCTAGATGGGGAACGATTGTGTTTGGGGACACGACTAGCCCGTGTCAAGCGCTAGAAACCTTATTTTTGCTCCATTCTTTATTTATCTTCGACCAGAAGAACATGCTTGTATTATGAGACACGAATAGAGCATGTTACTTGTATTGAATCCTCATTCCAAATCCTTATGATTCCGTTTTTGCTCTGAATACATGTTCTATCAACAAAAACATGTAAAGAGTAGTGGTCTAAATTAAAAGTGTAAGACAATAAAAAGAAAGATGTCAAAATGCAAAATTTGCTCATGAAATGTCACAAAATGTATGCAAAACGACACTCAAAATTACATAAAAAACACACACACACATCACTTAGTTTTCTATCAAGGCTTATTGTCTGTCAAGTTTTTGTACCTGCACACTTGACACCCTTATCAGATTACATGACAATCTAACTTTAAACTAACCATAAACAAAACATAGGTTCAATGTAGTGCTCCTTGTACCAAAAATTTAGTGGAGGTGATTAACTCCCAGAATGATATATTGGTCATCCATGCCATAGCGGCCAATTATGATGTAGCGTTAGTCTTTGTTGATACTGAAAGTTTAGTCAATGTGCTCTTTCTGATAGCCATGTAGAAGATGAGGCAGGGGTTAAAGGTGGAGTACCTACAGCTTGTCACCACTCTCTCTTTGGATTTTTTGGAAATACGATTAACTTCAACTGTTGGGACAAATGATTTCTCTTACCACACAAAAAAAAATTCAAATTCCCTAAAGGAGGAAGTAAGAAGAAGTACCGAAAGATCAACAAGATTCTAGAAAATGTGATGTGGAGGCCATTCACACGGATTAGAAGAGAGCTTACCCAGAAACCACCTAGGTCGGTCTGGAGTTCAAATCATCTGTTTTAAAATCAATATATTCCTGTGTCTCCTCGTCGATGAACGGATTAAATCACATTTTAAGAATGTAGTGAAGATTACGAGAATACTGTGCACATCTCGAGAATGTCATCACTATCTAATCGACAACAAAGAAACACGGGGACATATTAATTTTGAGACAGAAGTTTTAAATTGGTCGGTCAGATGAGTAAGGGCGGGGAGGTTGACTTGGTGTAGGAAGGAGAATTTGCCTTCTTAACTAGAGAAGAAATAAAAGTAATAATTATTGTCCCAGACGATGCAAAGAAAGTTACTCGGGTTTCACGGGAATTGGGTCTCAAGTTGAAATAAGAGTTGATTAGCTGCCTCATGCGGAACCATCTTTGCATGGTCTCTGAAGGATCTCACCGAAAGTGATGGAATGCCACCGACACATCCTACCTACCACCTAGCTAGTAAAGTAGAAAAAATGACATTTCAACCCTAAGAAGGATAAGGCCATCCGGGGAAAAAAAAATCTAGAAGTTGTATTGTATTCTTGTTGTGTTGTTTTGTAAGAACATAGATGGTAAAAGATTTCCCCATTTGATGTTCGAGAAGAAGAAAAGATTTAGTGGTAATAGATCACTAAGACTAAGCCTTAAAATAGTCACCTTGTGAGATAGTGAACCAAATAAAATCGCGGAGTTATGCATGCGATGTTGATTTAATTTTATGTTTCCACTATGCAAATCAAGTTGATACGAATCGAAGTAATTTAGCTCCTCTAGTTAGTATCAGTCCTAATAGTAGGGAGAAAACTCGTAGCTATAATTTTAATACAATATCAATAACTCTGATATATGTATTAAAAAAAATTAACTTTGTAATTTTAATATATATGCGCTAAGATTCGTGACTTTATTTTATGTGAATTATTTAACTATTTAAGTCTATATAACAGTTTACTACATAGATCTAAACATGAAAAGTAATGAATTTTGATCTAAGACTAAGCCTTAGAATAGTCACCTTGAAGATAGTGAACCAAATAAAATCGCTATGCATGCGATGTTGATTTAATTTTAAGTTTCCACTATGCAAATCAAGTTGATACGAACTGAAGTTATTTACCTCCTCTAGTTAGTATCAGTCCTAATAGTAGGGAGAAAACCTGTAGCTATAATTTTAATATAATATCAGTAACTCTAATTTATGTGTAAAAAAAATTAACTTTGTAATTTTAATATATATGCACTAAGAAAAAAATGTTACTCCGTAACTTTATTTTATGTGAATTATTTAACTATTTTAAGTCTATATAACAGTTAACAGTTTACTACATAGATCTAAATTTATCTAAATATGAAAAGTAATGAATTGTACATCTCTAACAAATGTACAAAAGTGTTTATTTGAATTTAGAGTAGTTTAAGTTATTGTAATATTCTGTTTAAAATTATTATATAGTTTTAAACTGTTTTAAATTGAAAAAGAAAGATATAATACTTTAGAGATTTTAAGGAATACAAGTGTTTATTTGTGAATTTAAAATGATTTAGATACTATATAGCCATTCTAAATAAAACTATTATTTAGTACTAAATTAGTTTAAATTTAAAAGAACTCTAGATTGTATAATATATTTTTTTAATTATTATATAAATTTAAATTAACATAATTAAAAAAGAATTATTTCAAAGATATAAAACAACACAAAGAAATGCTTGCTTTAAATCGTGGAAAACTCTGGGCGTTAAACCATGAAATTCGCCAACGCAGAAAACCAACGGAACGATCTCCCGCTTCCATTACTCTCTTAATTCTCAATCACACTTCTCTTCTTTCTGCTCCGACGATTTCATCAGCGGCACGGTTCTTCGTCTTCCTATCTTTTTCTTAGCTTTTCATTCGTTTGATAGTTTCGTGGATCGTTCCAAGTAAGGCACTGATGATCGAGTACGGAGCCACAGAAGACGCTCAAATGGAGGAATACCTGGAGAACGTTAAAAGGTTGAGATCGCAGATGAATGGTGAGTTACTTTACCATCCATCCACTATTCCCCTCTGCATTTTTATCAATCCAGATTGAAATCGTCGTTGGTAACCCAGATATCGAGGAGGCGGCGGCCAAAAGATCGGTGGAAGAGCAGAAACAGAAGACCGCCATTGCGGCCTTGGAAACCGATATCAGTTCCGGTCTGCCCTTTCCTCTTCCGTTTTAACCAATTCTTTCTTTTCTTCGTTCTTTTTTTCTTTGATTTATTCTTCAAAGAAAGTGATGGAGTCCTAGGGTTAAGTAACACGGGTAGGCGCTTGGAAAAAAGGCTTTTCCTCCTTGAGCTGATGTGAATCCGTTCTTGCTCACCGAGGTATCTCAACTAGTTCCTGTACTTGTTTCTCTACGTTTCTTGTAGTGAGAGCAGAAACAAAACGTTTAAATGATGAGGCGGAGGAGATGCTCAAGGCGAAGGCTAATATTGGATCCGAGATCGCAGAGAAGCAAAGGAAATTGTCTCTTCTGGAGGCGGAGTCTTGTACCCTGTCTCAGGTAATTAATCTACCCCAGAGCATAGACACAAATGTAATCATACAGAGCTCGATTCATACGTCATAACATAGGTTACTAAACTTACCATTCCTTGAGGTTTAGGATAAGCAATTCTGACGTTATTTTGTTTTATTAGCCATCTTCTTTAAATTTGGTCAAAATTTAATTTTATTGGTAATTCTAAGCTCCTTAATGCGAGCGCACTAATTTCTGGCTGTTCTGCTGTACTTGTAATGTAGAATAATCAGAGTTTGTTCTTTCTATAAATTTGTGATTTGGCTCAGTATAAGACACTTTATCTGATATGCTTTGCTTTTGGCCTGAATTTAGTTCTATTGTTAATAATGAGCCACTGAATGCAGACTAAACAATATTCAGACATTTTGCTTGTCATATTAACAAGTTTGATTATTTAGTGATTCAGGCAACAATGCATAAAAAGAACTACTTTCAACCGAGACATGAAATGCTTTGTCACTGTATTTTTCATGTTAATTTGTAGCTTGATATATGCTTGAATTGTAGACTGTGGAACTTCTCAAACAAGAAGTGACCAACTTGTTATTGAGACTGAAAGAGAAAAGGTGTGCATTTATTATACTGGGATGTGCATTTTTCAAAGGATCAACGTTTATTTATAATTCTATATTCTAAATTCTATGCTTGATCTATCTCTTATAATAGATTGCACTATGGAAAGATTTCTGAAGAATTGAACCTCAAAGTGCTGAAACAACAGGTTACAGCTGACTAGCCTTCTAGAGCTCTTTTATCTAATCTTTCTTCTATGTGAACACAATGATAAAAAAATATATATATTGAGAAGAGTTTTTTTTCCCCTATCCTGCGATTAGGAGTGGTACAACTCATACATGCTTATGAAAGAAGATCCAACATCGGTAAGTTTGTTATGGTTAATGCTCCATTGAATCATTAATTTTGCTATATATTAACTGGACTTGGTTTAATGTTTACAAGCCTAAACTGTTTCACTTTGAATTTTCACATCGACAAGTGATGTGATAAAAGGAAAAAAATCTTTTAACTGCTTCCTCCTTTTGAATTAATAAAATAACAAAACCAAGTTTTTGCAGTGTTAAATAAATTAAGCATTTCACAGTTCTTATAAGTTTCAGTAAAAAATCTCAATTAATTAACTAAGTGGTGTTTTTTAGGGCATGGGTTGTGCAAAAGAAGAAATATTTCGAGACAAAGGTATGATTATTGCAAAAAAGTCTTTTCTTGGGCTTCTACAAACAATCAAATTGTTACAACAATATAGTTTCTTCCTCCAGTAAAAATAGAAACTATATATAATATGGTCATACTCTTGCATCATATATACCTCAATATATAATATAGATGAGCTTGTAGGAGATATAAAAATAGAAAGCAAATTGTTCTATCTTTCTTCAATTGATCCCTGTAAATTTATTCATTGTGCAGAAAATAAAAATGCTGCACATTGGATGCAAATGAGTTCTGAGAATATGGTTTGAAATTTTCATTTACTTCATTGTTCCATTCTTCATTCACTTTGTCATCTTAAATGATCAATTCATTGTTAACAGGGTGATGAAAACACTGAAACATGCAGTGACCTAGACCTGAAATCTGCAAAAATGAAGCTAGATGAATTAGAGATAAAAAAGTTACAGATTATTGAGGATAGAGTTAAGGTATTGTATTTTGACTGGCATCATTAAAACATGTTATTTAGTACAGTTTGCAGGAAGTAAGTGTATTAGTTTCTTTTATTTAACAGACGCAGCAGTTACTTGAGCAGGTGAATAGTAAGATCCAGTCAACTCCTGTGAGTGCAATTTATCTCTGATGTCACTCTACCCTGCTCACCGCTATTTTTCTACATGGTCGTTCATTAACAAATTTTCTGTGTGTGCATCAAATACTGTTGTCCTTATGCAGTCTGCACTTATGGAAATGGATGATAAAGCCCTGGAGAATGAATACAGGTCTCTGAAGGCTGATAAAGCTGGGGAACTGGAGTATTTGCAGTCTCTAGAGGCACGGATCGATCAAGTGAAGGTATTTGGTTACGTTTTTTTCTCCACCATCTTATGACAGACTTCATTTCCCCCTACAATTTCCACTTTTCTTCCTTGCAGTATGTGTTTTAATTTGACCGTGATTGACAAGATAGCAATTAGATAAAAATAGGGAAAATGACCTAGAAGGTAAGCAAGGTTGATCGCAGGCCTATTGATAGAGATTAATCATTTATTCCCAGATGCCTTACCATTCTCATTTTTTTATATTCTAGTTATTGATATGTGAAAAAATGAATTAAATTAGAGAGACAATTCTACATGACTCAAATTTCAAATTTCCTCCCTCCTTTTTCAGTTCTTTCATTACAGTTCTTTAGCTCGGCGTGCCCGAGCATATACCTCCCCCATGTCTGAACCATTTGCACTTATGGCTAGTAGCCACCCGTGATTTACCTCCTCCGTGTTGACCTGGGGACGGGTTGGCGGGGGCGCTGGGGGCGAGCGATATCGCCTTTTGCCACATGTTTTACAGTAAGAACTAGCTTCATTCAATTTGAGCCCATCAATGACTAAAAAAATCTTAAATGTAATATACACATCTTGAGAACATGAAAAATTCAAGTATTGTCAAATCAAACTTATATATTTTACAGAATAGCATCCTTGGAAAAGAAATTTATCTTGTACATATGATTCAGAGAAATTTATCTTGTCCTATGTAAAATCTACAAAGTTCTAAATAAAGAGAGAGAGTGAAAAAATCCAAGTGAAATAGTACTACTAGAAAGAACAATTCGCAGTTAGTAGATGACTATTGAAGGTAATGTGACAAACTCTTTTGAATTTCTTGACTTCTAATCTTTGACAAAGCTTCTTTCTCTATTTTTCTAATCCATTCCCTTGAAACATGGCAAAGCCTTCCAATCTCTTCGAGCGATTTACATCTCCCATCTTCTAAACCATATCGAAGAGCTAGTACTTGCCTTTCTCTAGGATGTAAAGTTTGGAGAAGATTTAAGATTTGTTCTCTTGCATGCTCCTTCCCAACGAACTCATAGGGAATTTTAACAGAAGTGTCTGCCGTAATTTCCTGACACAATAGAAACTAAATGAAGTTCAAACTATGAATAAAATTAATCTTTTGCTTTTTTTAATTTATTGTTAAATAGTATATAGTCAACTTGGTAAGCCATACAAAAAGTAGATTACTTCTCAAAAAGATAATAAACATATGTATTAGCGCATGGTTATAAACAGAAGACCGATAGTTTTTGCGAAATGACGAATTGACAGCATTCTGAGTAAGAAAATAGTTCAAATTAGGTGATCAATTCTGATGTCAGAAGGCAACTAAGGAATTACTCATTTCAAGCTATCTTTGATTTTGATCTCTTCCTTACCATGAATTTTGTGCTCCATCCATCCCTGACTTCCCGCTCAATTGAACCGACAGACTTCGAGCACTGGCTAGCGAGTCTAACATAAGCCAGTGAGAGACCAGTTAACTCTGCTATCTCTTCATCGTTTGGGTATTTTCCTTCTGAGGTGTGGAAGTTTCGCTTGACTTTTTGTATTTGATTGATCATGCTTTCCATTCTTACCTACAAAATCAAATACCAAACTTTTCTGTGAGTCACAGTGAAATCAAATGAGTAATTTCCAAGTTCTAAGATCTTTAAAAGGAATTACAGGCACTTTTATTGTTCTTGAATGCGAGGCTATCATTGCCAATATTGATTTCCTAATCCAGTACTGTACATAGGTTGAAAAGCGATATCCCTTCTTGATGTCGTATCTTTCTGCGCCATTAAGGACTCCAACATAGCCTGTCTGTGGTATGATTGAATGGACATAAAACAAATTCACTAATATTTATCCAACTTTATAATAAATGGACAAAAGACTTCTTCTGAACCTGAATTAAATCATCAAATGCAATCCCCATTCCTCTGTAATTCTTTGCAATGAAGATAACCAGAGAGCGGGTACTCTTTATAAGCTTATCTCTGCAATACCATCCAAATTGAAGACGTGATCGTAATGTCTTCTGATCAAGCCCTGCTGCTTCTGCCCACCTCGTAAAACTGGGTGGTTTTCCCATATCTTCCTCCAAATTTTTGCATAGCTTTTCTAGATTTGCCATTTCCTGGTCATTAAATTAAACCAATTATCTTTATCCTCACAGTTCTATAGAGCTAAAAGCCTAAAACATTTCAAAAACATCAGTACCTTAACTCCCATAGACATTTCTGATTCGTTTTTAGCAATCACTTCCCTTTCTTTTGAGCAAGAAAGACCAGCAAATTTTCCTAGACCTCTTTTATGTAATGAAAATAATTCGTCTTTGCGTCTAGATTCTGTTGGTATTTGTAAAACAGATCTCCTTGAAACCTTTTCCAATCTTCGTGCTCTTCTCTTTTTTCTTTGCTCCTTTTTGTTAGAGTGGACAAGTATGTTATCCTTTTTCTCATTCAAGCGAAGTTCAAAGGGATATGCATCAAGATGCTCGTTCACAAAATTTGAGCTCCCGATTATCGTTTCTGTGGAGACCTTGGAGAAACAGGTAGTAAATAATTTCATGGCCCCAAGCCTTTTTAAATGAGTCAGAATGTCTCTTTCCAACCTTACCATGTCTGCTCCAACAACAAGATCTTCTATCCTAGCAATGTTTTCCATTAGTAAGGCTAATTCTGCAGCAGTCTTCAGGGTCAATTTTGTATGAATAAATGAAGAATCCTCCACTTTCAGAATTTGTTTGGCTACATCTTGGCATATTCTAGAAGTGCAGTTATCCAAGTTAACCTGGTTGTTATAACATTGGACTTCAGCTAAAGTCTCCTCATGAGCTTAATTTTTAAGTACATATTCCAAATCAAATATTAAGAGATACCTTTATTCGTTCAACACTTTGTACTTGTCCAAAGGAACATGCTTTGGCTTTGTAGGTGGCAGTACCATGAGATAGTTTCCCTTCAGCAGTATTGTGCAATAGAAGCCCAAATTTAACACAGACTTCTCTGTCTCTCAATGTGTGGACCAAATATACAGCTGCATGTTACAGCATGGAAACAATTAAATTGTGCTCTACAACCTACACATAGGAGACAAAACAAGCCAATATGATTCTTTGGATAAAACATACTAAAAAAACAAAATAGAGATAATAACGATATATGTTAAGACAGTAGTACCATACCAAAAAAACAAAAATGCCAACAACACAGTCCTAGACTCATTGCAGAACCAATCAGTTTTTCCAGTCATTAAAATGACCAATGCCACCAATTCAGCAATCAATGAACTCACTAAACTACAATCTCAGTAGCTAATGCTACACCAGAAGATTAGCGCCTAAATATCATATCCTATCTATTTTGGCATGTTCAAAACAAGATACAAGTGCGTGGTGAAGGTGTAATTAAAAACTGAACAGAACATGATACAGATGTGTGGTGTTCAAGGAGATGAACTGATGCAAACATACAAAATCATCAAGAAACCTAAAAACTTTCCGAGTTCCTTGGGAGCAACCAGAAACCCCGATTTTCAAAATTACCGACCGGCAAGTTGAAGAGGCAAATTTCGACTGTGCTCGTAGAAAAATAAAAACGAGATTTGTGTTGAAGACTTACAGGAAGAAGAGGAGAGGAAGTCTGGCTTGAGAGGAAGAGGAGGAGGAGCGTAGCTTGAAGAAGGCGGTCCCTTGAAGCGGAGCCCCATCCGAGTCGAAGCACAGAGATGAAGCTCCCAACCAGTGCGCACCACTTGAAGGGTCAATAAAGCAAAATATCTTTGGAGGACAGCGATTGGATAGCTAGCCATTTTTATTTATTATTTCCTTCTATTGCTGATTACCAACCGTTTTCCCTCCTCGTGAAAAAATTGTATAGATAAAAGAATAAACAAATAAAAAAATTAATTGCAATTAACAAATATTTATAAATACTTAAATTGACTAGTAAATAAATAAGCTCACTGTTTAGTAAAAATTCACCTATTTGAGCTACGATGACACACACTGAACATTGCCCAGTTGCAATTTAAACTTGTTGGTTTTAATTGTTGGAAGTTCAACAAAAGGTATGAAAAATTAGATTAAATAATTTTTAAATTTTTTTTATAAAGTAAAATAGTTTTATTTAGATTGAACAAATGGTCTTATTTAATTATAAAAATTTTTACAAATTTTCTTATAATTCAACGTACAAATATTATAATATTTTATCTATAATTCTACAAAAGATATTGGAATCATTACTGAATATCTTTTGGATCTTGAGTTCGTTTCTAAGATTCGCAGGTCGCTAGAATTCTTTCAATGTCACAATTTTTTGAACAAAAGTATGACTTTACTCCTAACTTTTCTCACAAAACAACTATATATTTTTTCATAAAAATTCTCGCCCATAGAGAGAGGGAGTATAAGAGGGAGAGGGGAACATGTATTTTAAAGTGAAGAGAGAGAAATGTATAAAAGTGGGAGAGAGTAATTCTTTTTATCCAAAGTATTATCCTCTTATTCCTTTAGAATATCATGTTGTCAAATATTTAATTTCTCCCTTTTATATTTTATTTGTAATCAAATTACAAATAAAATATTCTCTCTGGTTTAAATAATAAATAATTTTATTATTAAATAAATTTTGTAAGAATAAATAATTAATCAAACTAATTATTTAAGAATATCTATCATGATTACACGAAGATGGTTTGGGGACCATGGACCCATAAGTTTAAGCTTCAATAAATTTAGATAAAATTAATTAAAGTTATTTGATTAATTATCTAATTTATTAACACTGAGATTATTCCACTAAAAATTTAGAATTGTACTTTTGAGAATTATGGAATGTGTTTACTAAAAAGATTTGAACAACTCATTGATATAATCATTACATATCAATCAAGCCCCTTCGTTCATGGTTCACAAATAGAGCTAGGTGGAATTGTTGGTGCAGTTTGCACCAATAATCAAACTCAAGTTTTGATGAATAACAAATGGATTAAAGTTAGACTTTGTGCGATTTAACCTTTTTACCAAGTGTCTAGGAGTTGATTGGTCTAGAGGACCCGACACCAGGCTGAAGCTCGATTAGATCTGAGAATCTGATAATCGACACAAAGTCCAGATAGGTCAAGAAGTGACCTGATATCTAGTGGGAAGTTCGACTAGGTCCGTGGGACCCAATAGTTGACCGAAATTCAATTAGCTGGTCTGCAAACCTGACAACTGGTGAAAAGATCTGGTAGGTCAAAGTGGCAAGTAAGATGACTGCTAAGGGTAAGTTAGGTAAGTTACTGGAAAAAAATGACTTGGTGAGGACATGTTCCCGTTTGGAGAAACAATAGGCGTCGGTCTATCTTAGGTCCATTTTGGAAACTTAAGTTAACACCTTGACTATATCCTAGTTTTGGAGAGACAGAATCTAATTAATATCGCTTATTGTTACTCACTGTTATTGTGCTAAACTTGTTTTGTAGGAAAGATATTTTTCTGTGTCACTAATTTTGTTTTGCAAGAGCAAAAATAGTGTTTGACTTCGGGTGAATAGTGCCCGAGGCACCTCTAAGGCTACTAGAGGCGCCTCGGAGCACAAAACAGTTGTCATCGCTGCGCAGGGGCCGAAGGCGGCCTCATGAAGCTGAAGGCACATTCCAAGCGTTGAAGGAGCCTTATGGAGGATATTCTCCGCAGACTGTGCGCGTTATTAGCTCTGAAGCGGCGGGGATAAGAGCTGGCGCTGGAGGCGCCTTCGAGCAGGTTGAAGGCGCCCTCAGCGACCTTTATGAGCCCTGTTCGACCAACACTTACACATCAACTTCGTACAACAACGCTCTATGGACTCTATGACTCTTCTGCTGCTGCGAACACGTCCGACTGCTATCGCGTCACCGATCTGTGATACTTATCTACCGACGGTTGGCCGACACTGACCCTCAAGTAATCCGAAGATCCGCGAAAAGGAGTTGGTAACATTTAATTCAAAGTTGCATATTCTTTTCATATTTACAAAAAGGAAAATGTAATTTATTACACTTCTCCTCTCTAATTTTTTTTTGTTCGATTCACTCTTCTGACGTTACCGAAAGAGGATATTAGTGGATTACCCATCGATATGGTCAGGAGGACCATGGGTCTTGGAGTTGGAATCGTGCTCCAAACTAAGTAAATCTTTCATGTCTTGTGTACTCGTCTTTCTGTTTATTTTATTTTCCGCTTTGCATTCTTCGACAAAATTTTAAATGCTCGATATTCACCCCTCTCTATCGAACAATCCTACAGAAATTACCGTTTTACCTCTCTGTTTCTATCTTAAACCTTAAGTATCATTGATTCATTAGTGAACAATTAATTCATAATCTAATTATGAATTAGAACGCTCAAACTATTCAGTGTTAAAATTAACACTCAAGAGAATCATTTTAATATCCTTTCGGAAGTTACGGATTCCATATATATAAATTATATTTCCAGCTGAATGTATAACTGAGTCTCCAAAATATAAGTG
>JBAMIB010215283.1:0-12410 GCA_037177415.1 Kaempferia rotunda
ATTTATTTTAATTTATAAATAAAATTAACAAAATATCAAATTAATTTAGTTGTAAAAATGTATAGGGTTGAATCATGAGTAATTTAGTAAATGTAAATGTAAGTTATACACTAAAACCTCCAAACAAAAAGTTTTTGTTGTATTACTTAGATTTGAAACAAACACAATTATGTTATGTTTTATTCTCCATAACCTTAGTAATATGATTACTAGATAATCACATTAGCAAAATTATATATGATTACTTGAATCGAACCTACCCTAAGAATAATCATAAATACCAAATAGTATATACGTTTTAGTCCATCTAAAAATTGACGTGCACGGTGCACCGTTTAATAAATTATCCAACGTAAATAATGGACACGTATTTAATTTTCGCCTATTTAAATAAATAATAGTTTGACCGAGGCATAAAATTTAACAGACAGTTATTGTCTTATTATTAATTTTTTTATATTTTAAAAATTTTGTTTTAATGTGTAGAAAGCTTTGTCTGTTCTGCACGCTCTCTGTCGAGCTGAAGAACGCCGCGACCTTGAAATATTCACTTTGTCGTTTCAAAAATAAATAAATAAATAAATAAATAAATAAATAAATATTATAATTATTATATTGATAAATAATTATAGCATTGTAGTACCTGTTGGGAAAAATAAAATACTGGTTCCTCTATTATTAAATAATCAAAATTTAAGGATTCAATTGAGAAAAAGCAGATCGGAATAAGTAGATAATTAATTAATAGAATGGAATGTGATATTTAATGCTCCAATTATTTGGCGATGAGTAGTAAATGGTGGTAGATTCTTCGTATTGTACTGTTTGTTTTTATTCCTACCACTGCCCATTTATGAGCTATACATATTTTATTATTAATTATTAGTTTAAAAAATAATTTTTTTAATGATAATAAAAAAAATAAAAAAAATGCTCTTTTAATTTTTGGATGTAAACTAAATATTCGTTTGAAATATTTATAATATATTTTAATTAGATTGATCTATTTTTTAATCATTAAACGTGTATAATTTTAAATATATTTAAATTGACCTACCACCAATATTTCTAGATTAACGTGTTTGATGAGACCGTTGAGAAATAAAACCACCAAAACTGGCTAAAATAAAAAATAAAAAAATAGCATAAAATTTATACGCATTTAATATTGTTTTGTCCAAACCCAAACGCAAATTAAATGCAACAGAAATGAAAACATGAAATCCAAAAGAATCCTATCGAAACATTAAATATTATTTATTTATTTGCATCTCTAAATTTATAATTTTTATTATGAATATAAGATTTTTTTTTAAAAAAAATAAATTTGAATAATAAAAAATATGAAGTTTTTTAAAATTTCGATTTTGCCACCGTCACAATGTTAATTTGATAGATCATGAAGAAGCTAGAGAGAGAGAATGTGAGAGAGAGAGAGTAGAGCTACAGCTAGTCATGAATGGGGAGCCGACGCCTCTGCTAACGCTCTTCGTTCCTCGATTCCTCCGCTTCATTCCTCCTCCTCGATTCCTCCACCGCTGCGCGCTGCGGTCTCCCTCAAGAGCCATAGCCATGAAAAGTAGCGGGCGAACGAAGCCGCTCGCCTAGCCGCATCGGAAGCAGAGGAGGAGCTGGAGAAGAAGCAGCGGGTGTTGATCTTAGCTGATCTTTCCAGTATTGGTGAAATCCCTCATTGATTCTTCCAATTACGCGAGGTATTTATCGACGGCCCGTGATTTGAGCTTTTTTCGATCGGGTTCGCATCTCAAGATTGGAGCTTTGAGTCCGCTTCTTGAGTTGGATGGGTTTTGTTTGTTCGGGGATTTTTTTTTCTTTTCAGAAGAGCATTTTGTTGAGCCATTGCAGGTTCTCGCATTCCTATTTTAGTGGAAATCTACTTTTCTGTTGAGTGATTCTTGCTTGAAATGTTTGAGTTCTTTCCCCTTTTCTCGTAAGAAAAATTTGGATTTTACCCGTGTTGGTAAACTTTGGGGGGTTGTTTTGATCTGCCGAAAACAAGGTGATTCAGATTGAGTTCTTGGCGTCTAAAAAACTCTATTAATTTTACCAGTGTGCGAGTCTTTGCTTTTTGCTGAGTGCGATTTGGAACTTCGTCACTGCATAATGCATATTGCTTCTCGCCGTAATTTGGTTCTGGCAAATATATATAGCTATATATTTTTATGATTGATTTGTTCTCGTATGGTTGATGTCAGGTTCAGTTCACCTCTTTTGATCCCTTAATGTTCCAACAAAAGATCTCGTTGCGCCTAAACTGAAAATGTCAGGTAGTCCTTTACATTATCATGATAATTTCTGTGGGAAAAAATTAGAAGGAAAAAGAAGAACGAAATGAACATTCGGAATCGTTTTTTTTTTTCATTGACCAGTCCTCTGTTCAGATTTTGTTGGAAGGCCATTGAACTACGAGCAGAGAAAAGAAAGAAAATCAGATGCGGAGAACTCTGAGGAGGAGAGACAGCGAACAAGAATGGGAGCCCTTAAGAAAAAAGCGTTGAATGCTTCCTGTAGGTTCACTCACTCTCTAAAGAAACGAAGGAGAAGGAGAGTTGACTTCAGGGTGCCTTCGGTTTCAATCGAGGATGTGAGAGATGCTGAAGAGGAGCGAGCAGTGTACTCATTCCGGCAGCAACTCATTGCCAAGAACTTGTTACCTAATAGACATGATGACTATCACACACTGCTCAGGTTAGAATCATTTAAGATATGTGATGACCTTTAAGTTCATGTGCTCAGGTCATATCAGGATTGTTAAGTATTGTTTGTTAAACAGATTTCTCAAGGCCAGAAAATTTGACTTGGAGAAAGCAACTCATTTGTGGGCTGAGATGCTTCAATGGAGAAAAGAATTTGGAACAGACACTATTATGGAGGTAAGATTGAATGTTTTCGTCACAAAATCCAACCATGCACGAAATAAGCATCTACATTGAGATGCGTACTATACCTCGAGTAACATAGGAAATGACTTGAAATTTCAGTTTGTTTTGTGCTTAAGCCTCTGCCATCTTACTTGAGCTTTTTTTCTTGTGATGCCATCCTGTGCTTGTCATAAAATTTTCTTTTTATTGTTCGATCATATGTAACAATGCTCTTCTTTTATATTCTTTTCAATTTTTGTGCTATCGATGGGGAAGGCACCAATGAAGTGTGTTTCCATGTGTGATTGTGTTTTTTTATTATCTGTTGAGAAAGAATTGTTTATGGATAGATTATGCTACTTAAATTTATTGTGTAGGATTTCGAATTTGAAGAACTCGATAGAGTCTTGCGCTGTTATCCGCATGGATATCATGGAGTTGACAAGGAGGGTAGGCCAGTTTACATAGAGAGGCTTGGGAAGGTTGAGCCAAATAAGCTCATGCATATAACCACAATTGAGCGGTACTTAAAGTATCATGTGCAACAATTTGAGAGAGCTCTGGCTGAGAAATTTCCTGCATGCTCTATTGCTGCCAAAATACACATACATTCATCAACCACAATTTTGGATGTACAAGGCGTGGTATTGTTCTCACAATGACAACTACCTTTTGCTCTCTTCATTTCATTCGGATTAGCCTTATCCACTGATGTTCAATTTGTTGTCAATGCAGGGCCTAAAAAATTTCAGCAAGACAGCCAGAGACCTGCTACTCAATATGCAAAAAATAGATGGTGATTATTATCCTGAGGTATATTCTAAGATGCTTTTCAATGCACTTTTAGTGTTCATATTTTCTAATGATTTTATTTTACACAGACACTGCATCAAATGTTTATCGTTAATGCTGGCCATGGTTTCAAGCTTCTTTGGAATACTGTAAAAGGCTTTCTTGATCCCAAAACTACTTCAAAGATACATGTAAGAAAATGTATCCATCACAACAAATTTACTTGACTCTTTCTTGGGTCTTCTATTGTGTTCTAAATTCTGGATATGCAGGTTCTAGGAACCAAATATCAGAGTAGACTTCTTGAAGCAATTCATTCAAGGTGTTCTTGAGCTTATGTTATCATGTATTCTTTTCTCTATCTTGCGAGGTTTAATTCTCTCATATAATAATATGCATGCAGTGAACTTCCTGAATTTCTTGGTGGTACATGTACATGCTATTATGATGGAGGATGTCTTAGATCTAATAAAGGACCTTGGAAAGATCCAGTCATTTTGAAGGTGGGATCTCATTTTTTACTGCAAAAGCAGAACCAACCAAATTTATGAAGAAACTACAATTATTTATCGGCTGCATATTTGTAGACTGAGAAAGAGATCTAGTTTTAACCTTATTTTCACACATAGATTGTGCAAGGTGTTGGTGCAGACCACTTGATGGAAAGCAGACACAAATTTGACGGATTAAAAAGCTCAATCCCTCATATGAGGCTGAACTCTTTGAAGGCATGATTCTGAGTTTTTTAAGTCTTCTAACTAGTTGATCTCAAAAACCTTTTCCTTTCAACTTTTCTCCTTATAATGACAGGAAAGGGATAGTGATACATCGGCAGCTGAATCAGTTTCTGAGGTTGATGATCTTGGTTCTCCTGTCATATCAACGTCCGCTGAGGATACTTTAGTTCGTAAAGAGGTAAGTTTGAATTACATGACTGGTAATTGGTACTAACATCTCACTTTTTATTCCACTTTGTGTTAGTACTCATCTAGTTCAAGTTAATAAAAAAGTTTTTGACTTATCTGAATAAATATCAATTGTGAACCCTGAATCTTGTCTAAGAGAGTAGAGGGGTAATTCATGCATGACCTCCTTGAGTGCTTCATGATCCTCTAGATAACAATTGAACCATCAAAAAAGATCAGTCCACCGTAGGATCGGATGATGGTGGAACAAATGTGGAAGCTTGTAGCATTTGCATGTATACACCTAATAGGCGTGGAAGGATGAGCCTCCAAAGATCTGGATTATACTGGTCCATCTCAGGAGGGATAGTGTGAAGGAACATGATGGTGAGTAGCTTGTCCAAGAAATTCTGCATGACTCTGCCATCTAAAGTAACCTGAAAGATGTCTCTGAAATGAATTGCAAAAGCTTATAAGCGACCGCTGACTGATATGAGTGCTCATGTCTGATGGATGTAATTGGAGGAGATTGCTAATCATGCTGTAGGATAAAGAGATGCTACTTATATGCAGGTCTCTAACTTGTGTCCAAGTCTCGTAGTTGGAGAAGAAACATTAGAAGATGCTCATCATGCTAAGATCAATAGACTAACAAAGGAGTATAAAATAATTAGACATCAATCCACAAATCTACATGCACTTCCTACAACCTTCACTTTGTGATTAATTTTTCCATCATTGGATTTGGCAGGTTGGGGAGGCGGATTTGACCGCTTATCATAGCTGTGATGAACAATTTGTCACTATCGATAAAGTTGTTGATATTGGTCAAGCTGGATCCCCGCTTGATGGGTGGACAGTGCGAGATCTTGCATGTGGCTCTGCAAATGCAGTTTCAACTTCACTTGGTATCAAACATTTTAAGCTTCTTGACTGAATTATCAACTATTTTTTATAGTTGTGCTAGTACTAAATGTTTACTACTTCAGATCATTTGCGATACTGTTATGATGCACATAATTTGTGCTTATAGTCTATGTCAATGTCTTATTAGCTCTATTTCTAGTTCCCTATTTTTCTTTGATAGTCTTGTAATTGTAGAGTTATTTCACCTTTTCAGATTCACCGAACACCATCTCTGAGAGGCACAACATCAAGGATAATGCAGGAGAAGGAAGGCTACACACTCTTGCAAGAATGTCAGTTGCATTTCTCATAAAAATGCTATCCTTCTTTCCTATGTTAAGGTCTAGACAGGATAGCAGATCAGAGAATATTCATCTGTCAAGCGAATTGGACTTGTCACATAAAAAGTACCCTACTACTGAAACCATGATCAAAGATGATGCTACTGCTTACATGGAGCGCCTTCAAAGGGTGGAGTCAATTTTAAACCAACTTACTAATAAGCCAGCCGAGATCCCTCTAGATAAAGAGCACATGATATTGGATTCTATGGATAGGATAAGATGTGTTGAGTTTGATCTCCAAATGACAAATAAAGTAAGCATTTACTCCCACAACATATCGATAGTGATTTAAACTATTGATTTTTGGTCTATTAGCTTCTTCCTAACATTTTAAATGAGAGTACAAATAATTTGCTTTGCAATGAAAAGTGAATTACCATGGCAATCTCAATGCTTTAGGCTCCAGCACAACTAGTGTATCAGTTGAGTGTATCTCAGTGATTCTATATGCTATTTTATACATTATCTAAGTGGACATTTAGCCTGACATTCATAGGTGTGCCGCTTCAGATTCAAGAAAAAATTATCAAGCTGCTGTCTTTTTTAATATTTGCTTGCAATGGAGTTCAACGATTCAACTATGATTCTTTTCTTGTGCGTGTTTCTCTTGGATATTGATTTTTTTTTTGTTGGCTACCATGTTTAAATCACTTTTTCTGTTCAGGTACTGCAAGCGACAATGATGAAGCAAATGGAGATCGAAGCAACTGTGGAGGCTATGAAAGATTCTATCGTCAATGTAAGTTGAAATTACATGCAATATTTTTCTTTGTCCACAAATTGAAATGATGATGGATTTTGTTTTAAAAAAAAATTATTGTGAAAAAATATTGTTGATCAAGTGAGTGAACTATGAAATTTTGGGAAGAGGGGATTGAACAAAGAACAAGAGATGACACAACTTTTTTCAAAAAAAAAAAATGGTTAGGATTTTCAGAGATTAAATTTTTTAAGTGGAACTAGAACTGAATTTTGAAATAGATTTCAATGATAAGAAAAGAAGTAGCATAATAGTTAGGATTGAACACAGAACTGGATTTTAACAAGCATGTCTTTATGTTTCTTTGCAGAGGAGAAAGTTTTGTTGATCAGAGAAAGACTATTACATCCTTAAGCCGATGAGATTTGCTCCCGAATACTCTCACACTCTGCCCTCGCAAACCGACACACGAGATCATTTGAGCGATGAGCTCAGGAAAGATGAAGATCGATGTGGTATGGCGAAGGAGGAGGAGAAAACAAAATCAAAAAGGAAAGGAAAAAAAAAAGCAGCAAGAGTCACAGCTATTCTTGAGCATATATTGATTGATACAGCTGTTCAATTACTTGAATGCTGTTTCCACTGTCGAGTTTTGATGCGACGATAAGAATTTTATGGCTTCACTGAGGAAGCTGACTTTTTTTGTAAGGATAGCTCGTCTCGAGAAGGTAGTTGTTTTGTGATGCTTGAACAGTCATCTTCTGTGGAGTTTGGCCATTGAATTTCTCGAAATGATATGTTTTGTTGTTCTTTTTCCTGGAGAGGAAAAAGATAAGCAGCCAAGAATGTAGAATGCATCTAATTATCAATGGTGTGTTTGGTCTGTTCGACTCACTCGACTTGTTCTTCCACCCATCAGGTGTTACTAGTCCACTTGGCCTATTGAATGCTCCGCCACATTTAGCTTGTCATGCCCAACTTAGTCTTGCTCAGTTTGTAAGCCCATAATTTGGTCCCCTAGAATTATCCAACTCATTTGATCGATTCGGCTTAACCAAACTTGTTCGATAGGTTGAACCCATCAGGAGGTGTTCCTAGTCCACTTGGTCTGTTAAATTCTTGACCACACTTAGCTTTTCTTGTCGAGCTTAGCCTGTTTGGCTTAACCCAACTTGTTCGATAGGATTCAAGTGTTCAGATCTTAGAGGCGATCAGTCTGATTTCACAAAATTTTTGGATAAATCAGAATTAGAAAGCGCTCAACTCATCCAAATTGAGTTAATGTGTCGACATGAGCTAGCTAGCTAGCTATTACTAATTGGAGTATATATTATTTTAACTTTTTATGGAAAATATTAAACATTCAAGTTTTTATTAATAAAAAACATTTTTTTAGAAGTAAAATTTGAGTGAAATTTAGAATCGATAGAAGGCCAATAAAATAGAAGGAAGGAAGGGCATTTAAAGGAAGAGATAAGAGAAAAATTTGGAAAGATTTTTCCAATTTCAAGAAATCGAAATCTTTAATTTAATGGAAGGCGATCTCCTGGCGGCGATCGGACGGCTAGGATCGCTCCGAATCACGCCTTTGATGGGTTTCCAAAACAAACGGAGCGCACGCGCAAGCGTAAGTAACGCGCATGGAGGTTGGAAGCGGCAGTAGGCTCGCTCCACCACCGCTGCTGCTCCGACTCAGTCGCCGGCACCGCCGTGGAAGACTCCACTCTTGTTCCGGGATCGAGAAAAGGGAAGGCGTAGCGCCGCCAGCTGAGGCCACGAAACCCAGCTCGATCCATCAGGTGAGCTAACGGAAACACTACTCCGCCTGAGCTCGCTCGGAATTAATCTCGTCTTCGGATTCGTCTCTCCCTTCCAAAAAGCTTCCTTTTTCACTGAATCGCAGCTTAATGCTTCTTCGCAATCGATTCCGTGGCGAAAGGCGGCTCCTTTCGCCTTGGTTTTAGCTGTCGGAGCTGGGGTTTCGGTTTCGTGGTGTGTTTTTATTGCGCAGTTATTGTTCTTCAAGCTTGCGCGGATTGAGTGGGAGGATTTGTTGCGGCTTTTGGAGTTTCGGAAACTGATCGGAAGGTATTGTTTCGATTTCGCGAGCTGAAAGATTAATGGTGGTTTCGGTTCATGGCGGCTTCTTTCACTTCTTTGATCTCTTCTGTGTTTGTGTCTGTGTGTGTGTGCACTCTCGCGCAGGGGATAGTTGATGGGAGCTGAAGTCATGGAGGAGAAGAGCTGTGCTACTCATCTCACGATGCGAATCAAACCCCTGACGAAGAAGACGCTACTGGCGGCGGAGAGCTCCGCCTGCCCTGAGTGCGGGAAGATCTTCCCTTCCGACAAGGCCCTGTTCGGCCACTTGCGATGCCACCCGGAGCGCGACTACCGAGGCGCTGCGCCGCCACCCGTGGTGAAGGACAAGAATCCATCGCCGCTGCCTCGAGATCCGGTGAAGCGTCCGACCGCGAAGAGAGGGCGGAAAGAGCTTGATTTTAGCAGCAAAGATGACGGCGGAGGGAATGACCCTGAAGCCGCCGTCGCCTCCTCCGCCGCTGCGATCTTAACCTACATCGCCGCCGGGAAGAAGCTCCCAAGATCGGATTTTGACGAGCTGGATGAGTACGTAACGGCGATTTCGAGCTGCAGGAGGACCAAAAAGGCGAGGGTTGAAGATCTGGCAACGGCAAGCCTCGAGTTCGCGATCTCCTCGTCGGTTACTGCCAAGGACCGACGTCGATACGTCTGCACCATATGCTCCAAGGCCTTCTCTTCTCACCAAGCTCTGGGCGGACACCGAGCCAGCCACAACAAGATGGAAAAGACTAACGAATCTACTAGTAGCGGCCTCAAGAAGGCCGAGAAGGACGCGGCGGCGGGGTCGGCGGCGGCTGTGACAGAGCACCGGTGCAAGAGCTGCAACCTGAGCTTCTCGAGCGGGCAGGCGCTAGGCGGTCACCAACGCCGTCATTTCCACGAAGCGGCGGCGCAGCAAGCCACTCAACCTTGCGATGGGAGCGCGAACCGGGGAGCCCCGTCGCCGGCGAGGCCCGGGCGGTCGGAGATCGATCTCAACCAGATGCCGTGCCTCCAATCAGAAGAAAACTGAATTAAAAATTTGATCTTTATACATTTTACTCAATAGTTTAGGAGATCATATTTATAGATATAGCATTTTGTTTAGCATTGCTAAATATATCTAATTAATTTTGGATTCATAGTATAAGTTGATTACGATTGTTCCGGTGATGAATGACGTGGATGGCCGGC
This sequence comes from Kaempferia rotunda, assembly GCA_037177415.1. Taxonomy (NCBI): domain Eukaryota; kingdom Viridiplantae; phylum Streptophyta; class Magnoliopsida; order Zingiberales; family Zingiberaceae; genus Kaempferia; species Kaempferia rotunda. The sequence continues at coordinate 9,806 of JBAMIB010215283.1, forward strand.
CCCCGTAACGCACACGAAGCGGTTGAGGTGGAGGGAGATGACCAAAAGAACCAGCGAGGGTCTGCAAGATTAATACGAACGTTAGAGGGAAATGACCGGAAGAATTCCGGCAGAAACCACTCCGACGCTCAAGTCAAAATCGCCAAGAGGGAGAAGTTACGTAAAAGGAACTTAGATACCTGGTTGTCGAGGCTACATCTCCTTATATAGAGGCAGCGATCATCCTTTCTCCCATGTTTAGGGCTGACCTGGCGCTCGTTCAGAAGTTATAGGAATCTGTTAATAAAGGAAAAAGCCACTTCGAATCTTTCCTCTTTTGCTTCTTCAAATATTTATCACCAAATATTGATAAACACGATTCCTTTATATAACCTCCCCCTTATTTTTAGTAATAAATACCGGAATTCCCGGGGGAGGATCGCAGGGGTCCTTCTACGAGTGGGTCCGTTCTTAATATAAAGTGATTTCCTTGTTTATGCGCCCGAGTAATACTCGAGACTTTCTGTGCCCGAGTAGTACTCGGGACTTTCTGTGCCCGAGTAGTACTCGGGACTTTCTGTGCCCGAATAATACTCGGGACTTTGATGACTCATCATTCTTGGCCAAATTTCTCTCCTCTCCTATAATATCCGGATCGTATTGTATTTATGTATTATATTGCACATGCAACGCGTGTGCGCAATGACTAGTAATAAAAGATTATCTTACTATATTATTAAAAATCTGGCCTCAATACTAACTGTTTTCTAATTAATTTGGTTAAACCTATGTTGAAATTATGTTAATATCGCTCAGATGCGGGTATTATTGAAAAATTTTCTAATTAATCAATTTTGGATCTAGAGTTCGAGGCTCATCTGCAGCGTATTATTGAAAAATTTTCTCATTATAATCCAGAATCTAAAATTTGAGACTTGCGGTGTATTATTGGAATTTTTTTTCATTAATAGACATTGCACTATCATCGTTTTTTTAGTCCCACATCTTAGAATTAACAACACCGTAATCAGAGAAGCTTCTATAAATACCCTAGGTCGGTGACATTAAAAAACACACATTTCTCAACCTTTGGCCAAGATTAAGTGTAGTATTTGTTTTATCAATTTAATATCTGATATAAAAAATTAAATTAATTTTTTTATAACCGAGAGTTTGTTACAGTAGTTTGCTCTGGGTTCTTCCCCATGCGTTGTATTATCCTTACTAAATTTAATTTATTGTATTCATGTATTATATTGCACATGCAATGCGCCATGATCACTAAGTATAAATTAAATAAGACATCAATAAATATAAATAAAATTCATGAATAATTTATCAATAAATTTATTTAAAATTTATTAAATTTCTTTAGATCAAATAAGTAAATACATTTTTAGCTGAATTTTCAGTGAGGGACGTTTTTGTAAAAAAAAAAAAATTATAGTGCTTGTTTTTATAGGTGTGGTAAAAGGCGATTCGTTCGCCCCAGCGCTCCTGCTAATCCATCCTCAGGCCAATACGGAGGAGGTAAATCATGATGACTACTAGCCATTAGTACAAATGGTTAAGACATAAAGGAGATATATGCTACACATCAAATTTTGACCTTTAAATTTTATATGATAATTTCTCATACCCTAACCCACCGCCCTAAGGGACTGCTTGTTTATAAATACTCAATAGAGTGGGTGCCATTGGCAAAGTGCTTAGCATTGATTAAATATTTAATTCAATGGTTGTTTCCTTTTCCTCACGTCACTACCCAAAATGTGCTGGGCGGCACCGACATTATGTGGTGTGATAATGGAAAATTGAAAGTAAGAAATCATAAATAATAATTGCGGACTGTGTTTCACGTGTAAAAACAATTTAGAAAAGAAAAAAAAACTATTTATTTAATATTTAAAAACAATTACTTTTAGGTATGATTTTGATTGTTGTTCTTTTATATTATTTACAATTTATAATTTCAACTTTAGCTAATACTCAAATTATGTATTTAATTTTCAAAATAACTAAATCATAAATAAATGATTAACCCAGCTGTCTCTAGGGATGGTCGGTCCGGCCCCACAGAAGTTTTCCACCGGCCACCAGGATAAATCGGGAAGCACTCGTGGCAGGCGATCCAGAAACCCAGCATCCATTAGTTGCGAATCTCATTTGGAGGAAAAATCCCTACAAATGCGCCATATCTGAGAATCGAACCGTGGGTTGGGAGACAATTGAATACCCTTTCTACTGCACCATAATTAAAGAGACAACTGAATGTCTCTTCGGAGACATCTGACAAAATAACTAAATCATGTCCCCAATGCCTATTTCATTCCTCTCAGTTACACTAGATTGTTATAGTATAATTGTCAATTGGTGTAATTTTTTGAAAATAAATAGATTTTTTAAAAATCTATTCATATTTTAAAAATATTGCACTCATCATGTTAAATTGATATTTGAGAGAATGAATATAATTAAAAGAAATAAACAAACATATAAAATTTGATTTCATATCATTTTGAATTCTCTAGATACATCATGCTATTTTAGGGTGCTTGGTAGGCGGGTTTAGGGGAGGGGAATGGGAATGAAATTTATTTCATTCCCATTCTTAATGCTTGGTAGA
>JBAMIB010215495.1:0-12404 GCA_037177415.1 Kaempferia rotunda
GAGCATTTCTCATAAAAAAGAAGATAAGATACGTAATGGTGACACAATAAAGCGGCAAACTATGTTTTTTTTCCCGGAGGCGGAGTAGCTGCCACAAGTTGTGGCAGCTACTTTAAAGTAGTTGCTTAACTGCACGCAATCATAGGAGAGAGAAGAAAGAATTTTGTTACAACTGTATGCAATCATGAGAGAGTGAATTTTATTTTAATTTAATATGAAAGAGAAAAATTTATTGCATGGAGATGATTGAGTGTGAGAAAGATTAAAAAAAATTAGTTGTACTGTGTCAGATCATCCACGTCGGATGTCGTTCACAGTCGCACAGGAAGGGTAACATTCTTGTGTGTGTATATATTGAATATCGGGTAGGGTATGGGTAGAATTTTACCACATCTGCCTCCATACCCATACCTGAAAATACACATACCCAAATACTCATTTTCTATAATCTGGTCTAAACCTTCCCTCCATATCTCTCTCTATTCGGATCGGATGTCGGATTCCCCGTAGGGGGAATTGCCATCCCTACTTTGAATGAACCCAGGGGTATTATGACTATAGAGATGAAAATTTGGGGGCAAAGTGTAAATTTCCGGATCCAAATTCCGATCTGCTTGGCCCGGTGCCCTAGCCCTCGTCGACGATTGGGGCTCGCCGATCTCCGAGGCCGTGCACCATGCCGGCGCTAGCGACCCCACTGGGGTACGTGCAATCGAGGAGGCGGACGGAGACGGCTGCGCGGAGGCCGTGGCGACAAAAGGCGTGGAAGAGTCTTAAAATCAAGTAGCAGATCGGAGTTCGCCGGAGCGGCGAAACCTTAATAACCTTCTACTAAGTCTGCGTACCATCCGGAGACGACATTTGATGCTTCCATTCCCGACTGGTTCTACAACTCAATTCTTCCGGTTGGTTTGAGCTTCCCATATGTGGAAGATCTTCTTCCCCAAGCAAGAAGCCCAATGACACTCAGGTAAATTTAATTTTTCAAGGAAAAAAAAAGTGAAAGAACTGTCAGATTAAATCTCAATTTAACTGCAACATTACACTACTATGTTTCATCACTTTTGGCAATGATTTTGATCTTCCAAGACAATGACTGGAATTTATGTTCATTAAACATCATCTTGTGAGTACCTTGATACTCTTCACTTTGTCGATTGGGTAACATTCATTCAAGTTCATGTATATGGGTGTGAATTCAGCTAGATGGTGTCAAAACCACAACATTTTGGCTGGCACAGGACTCGCACAGGACAGGATGATACTCTAAATCTCATGCGAGATAATACCGGTTTATTCGGTCAAGAAACACACTTTGATGCTTTGGTAAGCGTCGACACAATAACTTTTTGGTCGGGAACTAAAATATGGCATGGAATGATACTTCAAATCTCGTAAGAGATAATACCAATTTATTTGGTCGCGAAACACACTTCAATGCTTGCTGAATACTGGCACAAACCGTTGGCCGGGAACTGAAATCCCGGCACGGAATTACCAAGACAAGAATAGTTCGAATTGATGGCTCCTGCTTATTTTTCTCCTTAATCTCGGTTCGGGATGCCTTAACCTACCTTCATTTCTTACTTTACACACTTAGTAAACTAAAGGAAATTTTGGTTTCTTTCATTAACTTCATGCCAATTTTGCAAACATATATCATGCCAAGTGTTTATTCTCATTGATCAATTTTTCTTCTTCAGAAAAGCGGCTTAATTTTAAATCTGTTGGCAGTATCGAAGTTTCATTCATGACTAGCCTTATTGGATTTTGCTTATTATTTCCTTTAAATGATGTCCAGAAGAGCATCTCAATTTAATCTCTTGGATTTATGCCAAGAGAGTAAGCATGTGTCACTTGACATAATTAGACACAATGTTCTGTAAGTTGCCTTGGAACAAACAATTCAATACTTGTCAGAATTGGATTTGTTTTGCTTTCATAATTGTACAAAATAGATAGATATTAAGTTAATGTGGACTCTGTTGAATCATCGCTTCCAGATGGCCAGTGAAAACTTTTTTAAGTTTGAAAAAGTTATTGCAGCTCATCGTCCACAGATTGCTACTATAATATCAAGAACTGACAACTGGAGAACTCATATTTATCTTTTATGGTAATTTTTGTTGACCATAATGATCACACTTGTTGCTATTTCATATGAGGGGATGGATTTATTGTTTAAGGAAAGAGAGAATGCCTTAATTCATTACTCCCATTATGTTTAAAGATCTTTTCTGTCTGGCTGAATCTTCAATGACCAAGACTTCTTTTCGAGAGTTTTGATTCAGTAAATTCTTCCCTTTAAGAACAGGTTTCCATTTCGAGCTTTTTCCTCATGTGTAAAATAGTATAAGAAGAGGCCAATCCTCAAGCACATCTCACTCGTGCATCTTCTTCACACCAGAAGTAGTGAATCCTGTGTGCTCTTATCCTTAGGGTAGGTTAGGTTATCGAATGAAGATCCTATTTGTTTTGTTTTCAATGTTTTTCTATTAGAGATTTTTTTTTCTATGGGATTGTTTGAATTCATTATGATATTTTCATATCAAGTTTTCACTTCCTAGTTGTTCAATGTTTACTTTGGATAATCTCCTTATTAACCTTCATATGGAAAAATTTAAAATTTTTTTGCTAGATCAAATGGCTAATGAAGAAGCAAGGAATGAAGTTTCAGAGTCGGTAGAGAACAAACCGGAGGACAGACCGGAGAGAAAGGTGACATTCAAGTGCCAATATTGTGATCGTGTCTTCGCAAGCTCGCAAGCATTGGGTGGCCACCAAAATGGCCACCGAAGGGAACGAGATGCCGTCAAGATAGCTGAACATGAAGCTGAGATCTACGGCATGCATTCCCCACTCCTTCCCATGTTTTCACCCCAAACTTTTCTTCGCGTAACTCCATCAACCACACATGCTATTAGAAGCCATTTCCGTCCATGGATCTACCCTCCTTATTACCCACCACCTCAGCATCCTTATCATTTGCCTTCCAGGACTGAGCCACGGTATTCTATGCCGCAATTTTCCTCGATTTCTCCTTATGACCATCATTTGGCAAGAGAAGAGCAATTGAGGTTTGTAAACTGGCAAAGGAAATATACTGGGAGTTATGCTGGTCCTTCCAGAGCTATGAAAGAATCAAATACCGAACAACTGATGGTGCCATCACCACAACTGATGGTGCCGTCGCCCCCTGCAAGCTCAAGCCTCGCATTCCAGCGTGACAATGATGAGTTCAAGGGCGAGATCGACCTTAACCTTCATCTTTGAATGGTCAACTGAAGGTGATTTTTGACAAAGAACCACTAATTTCGACATGAACTCAGGAACATGTTAGTCTCATTTTTTTTTAGTGGTTATTTGATCATTGTCATAAATGTTGCGGATTGAAAGAGCTTAAAGTTCTATCGTATGCGAGTTGCACAACAAGTTACGATGGATCTTGATATTGTAATGTTATTTTTCTCTATATTTTCGAGTTAAAATTATTTGACCTCATGCAATATTTACTACTTGATTCATACGGTGTAATATGATTTAAAATCACATATCATAAAAGGTGAAACAGTCAAAATATATTATTCTAATAAATTATCTTTAATTTATCACCAGTACTGTGCATCAAAATATTAATAGGATGTCGAAATAGTCACCAACACTATGCATCAAAATATTAACACGATGTTCATCCAAAAATTTTATTGTTCATCCAAAAAAAATATATTAACACGACCAACGACATAGTATCATTTTAGCTAAAGATCAAAAATCCAATAGGGTTTGATATTTTAAATCTTATGGTGTAATCTTCAAAATGTGTTTTTTATTAAGATAAAAAAATCTTTTTTTTTCCTAATCAATTGAAACTAAATAAATTATTACAAAACTCATACAAGTGAAATATGTTATAAATCTAAAAAAAGGCAAAGAATCAAGGATACCTGTTACTCATTTTATTTCGATTTTTACCCGTCTTAACCATGTGCTATTGTGGTAAACCCGATTGAATCTTCCTCCAGTTTAAACCGTCACGTCATGTCATGTCCGCTCCAGTCCCAGTCTACAAACACTTCGAATCAAAGCCTCCTTGGGAGGATTGCTACTATGATTTTGCCTGATATCTTTTATGATCGATGGGAATAGAATCTTATTTACAGTTTCTTATTCCCACTGATCACCAATCCTGAAGATACAGTAGGAAAACTATATAAGAACACTCCGCGAAAAGGGTTTCCATCAAAGGGATTAAACAGTCACCAAGTTCCCGTAAATAGATAAACTTTCTTTTCTTTGCATGACAAAAACTAATCTCAACGATACAGCAACATAGGGAAAGATCCAAAGAACGAATTGCCAGATGACCAAAACAGGATCAAGATGCCAATCTCCATAGAGGAATATCAAGGGGGCAAGAAAGCAACACGTCAAGCATGGAAAGCGGAACTTACAACTCATAACAAAACTCTGCACAAGATACTTGCTGCATAATCGAAACTTGGCAGACATAACAAAATTCTGTACAGATAACTATGGAGATGTTTCTAATGGGGGCAAGCTACCACCTATTTCCCTGATCATCCGATATCGTTTCCTCGGAAGACACATCACTCTCGATAACTACTAAATTACTTGGTACGGCAGATTCACAACTTGTGCTATTCAGCTCTAAGACATCATTACTTGTTCGAGGAACTGTATTGAAAGCTGGTGTGGGTTTTGGAGGAATTGATCCCACATTTGATTTGAAGGAGAATCTACTCTGCAATAAAGAATTTTCCAAATTCTCAGACAGCCTAACACCGTTGCCATTCTTTCTCGAGGTAATGTTATTCCTCTTCAATATGCCCCTTCCCCAGGAATCTTTGTGCCGAACAGGAGGCTCAGTGGCACTAGGAAAAACAGCGAGTCTTTCATCAGCATTGATCATAGTACCAGCGTTTAAGCTTGAAACTCCACAAGTCACTGGAAAACTGCGCTGTTGAGGGATAGTCAACACTTCTTTGAGCCAATGGGGAAGACTATTATTTGCAGTACCAGTTTTGGGAGCTTCCGCTTCAACTGTTTTTTTGGGTGAAGTATATGGTTCACAATCATGCCAGTGGTATTTTGCACTCAAAGCATTCTGATAACCAGTTCCTGGCCTTTGGATAATCGAACATGTAGGGATGCTTCCTATAAAAGGATTTGTAATGGAATTTCTGAATGTAAGAGAGTTTACAGAAAAGCCCGGTAAATGAGACAAATTTCTTTTGGTATTGTTCTCACTCTGACCATATACACCACCTAGAGAAAGTTTAGTTTCTGCTCTTAGTGCCGGTAGATCATAGCATGACATGCTTCTCTCTGTGTAAAACTTATTTGATGCTGTATGCCCCCAACAACTGTCATCACCGCCCCCACCAAGTCGCACTGAAAGATCTGAAGTTGGTCCTCTTGGCTGATAAGATGCACCATTAAGAAGCTTCATCTGCTCTTTATCCCATCGCTCAGCCAAGTCTTCTGCGACCTTTGATTCTGAAAAGCATAATTTTGGATCCATTAAGATGGCACTCCAATTATTCAATCCATGTCTTCTAACACCAATCCAAAGGGAATCTAATTCTTCCTCAGACCATTCGTGAGAAAACCTCTGAACTTTATCTAAGAAAGTGCTCTCTTTCAACACTCGTGAGCCAATCAAATCATTCTCATGCAATAGCTTATCTAGGGATGCAGCACCACCCAACTTATTCCAACGGTATTTGAGAGTGTCTTTGACACTTACTGGCACCATCGTGCTCCGTAGATCATTCATGGAAACTTCATGTGCTTCAGAATCCAAAGGAAGAGAAAGATCAAGGAAATCTGTATATTTAGGGTTGTTTGATGTCCTCTCATTCTGTTGCTTTTCATATATTGAGAAATTGGACCTAATCTGAAATGTATCCTGTAATCTGGATATCTGATTCTTGCATTCTTTTGGCATATCCTGCAGTGAAGTAATATGAATGAGGGGAGAAATGGTATACAACATTCATAGCATTGTTGATTTTTTTCCTAGTCAATTTATATGAGAAATATGAAACATAAGAACATTTACATTCCGCAGATATGGTTGAAAAGTCAATAAATGTTACGTGTTCCTAGGCTTAACTTCACCTTGTTGAGTTGAATCTTTGTGGATATATCAATAGGGTTCACAGAGGAAGCTCTTCCATTTGAACCAACTCTGCAATTTCTGCTGTTTTTCTCTATCTGATTGGATGAGCCAATTCCTTCTTTAGCCTCAAATTCATTGTCAAGCATTTTCAGCCACTTTAACGGTTTAACTTTGTCATTAGCTTCCTCATCGACAATTACAAGCTCAATATTCTGAGATGAATTTTGTGACTCCAGCAAGTTTTCAGCCGTAAAAACAGTTGGATTTTTACCTGGCTTTGAGTTGACAGAAACAGGCACGGGAGCAAAGAGCTTTGTTCCGCTCACCATCCCTATCTCCTCTAACACTAATTCAGTTCCCTTGTTCTTTGTCATGGATGTAACATTGTTGGATATTCCTGAATGCTTGTTTTTATGCGATAATATAGGTTCTTCTGTTGCATCACTTACTGAACCATCCAAGTTAACAGATTGACGATTAAGATCATGTGAAGGTTGGGAAGGCATGGGATCTTGAGACATGATATGGGGTCTCTGAAAACATAATTCTTTTTGTTCATCTGCTGCATTACTAATAAACACATATGCATTTCAGTCTAAAGAACTGAAACTATGAAGGCAAACAACAAGAACAGAAAAATTACCCTTCTCCAACATTTTTAAGTCCAGCTCCATTAGCTTCAACATCCTGATCTTTCCTGATATCATGTGCCTATCCAGCATATCACAAGGATTTAGTAACACGATACATTTTTCTAAAGATTAGGAAGATCAAATGCACACCAAGAAATAGCTCTTGTCATATTGATTAGTTACTTTTTCCTGAGAAATCCTTTAAAATGGATCAAATTGTCATGCAGATTCAGATTAAACTCCAACAAGAATGCACATCAACAAAATGAATAATTCCTGTCAGTTCCACAAAAGCAACTAGATAATGTCGACATAGTTTTGAAATGGAAACCACCAGCTCTAAACAATTGAAACTAAGAAATATTCCTTGTATGAAAGGTATGAAAAGATAAAGCAGTATATAGGTGGCATGGCATCAAGAAAAGTAACAAATGTAAGGTCTACAAATAGACACAAGTAGTATCAGTCTACATAGTTCATATTACGAAATGATGGTCATAGAAGCTTCAAAAGAGCAAGGCTTAAGTTTTTATATATTCTCCAACATTTTCGTTCGTAGGGTAATTTTCACTTTTTCCTAGACTTCTAGATTACACACCTAAACATCCAATACTAAAAAATTCCCCAATCTCCATCAAAAAATGTAGACCTAAGAATTTGAATAGCTTGACCCTACGAGGGGCAGAGATAACAAACGACTCCATACCACATGTAAAAATTTTATTAAATAGCAACTGATGTGGACACCAAGATTCATAATAATGTTGGCTACCATTCCTGGTTGAAGAAGCATAACTGGCAATGCTTTATCTAAGGTTGTAGAATAGGGTATCAGGAATATGTAAGTAAATGGAACCTTTTCTCTATGGTGGTATGCAACTTTAAAAACAAGAGTTGATATGCTCAAAAAAAAAAGGGAAAAGAAGATCAAACTGTTTAAAAAATGGCCTGTCTGTGTATGCAAAAGGCGTGTATTATTGTTTCTGATATTCCTCATTTTTTTTTTGTCTTTCCTTCTTTCTGCAGTTTAGTTTGTGGGTATTGAAAGAAAAAAACGACAGAAAGCATATAATATAACAACATTAGATAAAGATAAAATCCATCTTTTTCCCTATACAAAAGGAAACTAGAGAAGCAAAAAATAAAATAAAATAAAAAAGGTTAAAGAATACCCACATTTTGTTGAACCCCACGGAATTGACCAGGGCCACTTACTTCAGATATTACTGTTGAGTCAGCACATCTACAGCCTTGTCCTAATTCATGGCTCTGAGTACAAGCTTGACTCTGTTTGCCCTCATCCCTTGAATACCTTGTGATCGATTCATCATCTACATTTTGTTTCTTTTTTACTCTTCTATGAAATGTAATCAAGTGAGTCTTGGTATTCTCTTTTGGGTAGACATCATTCAGAACTGTGCCACATTTTTTATCCGAACTGACTACCAAGGCAACACTCTCTGAAAATCTGGAATTAGGATCTGTTTCGGTACAACTATTTAGGTCTATAGAAGTTGATCTACCTACACTCTCTAAATTTGATGATGACAACCGGGAAGCTTCTTCAGCAACCTTTCCAGTTGATCCAAAATCTGCACCTAAATTATCTGTAATGATGTTTATTCTCTTGATAGTTGGATCCATTAGGGAAGCATTTTCTTCAGTAAATTCTTCAGGTGATCTTGAATGCAACAATACTTTCTGGTCATCCAGCTTCACTAAACTCATTCCAGGTTCCTTAACAATTTCATTTTCTATTATTTTGCCAGATTGGGGCAGTAAAGGCACCTCAGTATTGCATTTTTCAGTACAAGCAGAGCATAGACAATTGTCTTCAGGAACATACTAAATGTGAAAAAGGAGAAATATTAGGCCAACATGTAAATGCAGAAAATATGAAGGAGAAAATATGCACTGGTAGTCAGAAACCTTAGAAGAAGAGTCAATGCACCGAAGATGGTAGCTTCGAGAGCATCTATGGCATGTGAGCAGGTTTTCATTAACATCAACGTTACCACACCTAAAGCAATGCTGCAGCAAGCAAATGAAAGCATAATAATTAAATAGATGATAGATGTTTGTGGGTGTAAAACCAAGCAGAGCAAGACCAATATAAAAAAGGGTAGTAGAAGTATGGTGATCTATCCTTTGATTGGGAATTTTCTTTGAATAAGGATGAACTTCTTATCAGGTCAAGAATACCTTTATAGCTCAAAATGTAATCAGAGTCAAAACCCAGGCATACATATATAATTGACTAAAATATAAATACTTCTAGAAGAGTATCATACACACACACAAAAAAAAAAAAAAAAAAAAAATTAGGTATGAGTTTACTACCATAATGGTGGTGAGGAGTGTTAAAGATATGAAAAATAAACAATATATCAATTACAGATGTTTTGATGTTTTGAATAAGTTCCTGAACCCTAGCAGTAGGTGAAATGTTGAAAATAGTTAAAGAAACAGAACTTAGCCACATTACGTTAGAACTAATACTGCATGCATACAAAGAGGCACTCCAATGGAAATATTATGAGAGTTGTAGAAGGATAACTGAATGGCAATAAGTATTATTTACATTGTAGAATATTTCTATCTCCTTTCAAACATCAATAAATCTTGTCAAACAGCCAAGTGCCATCTTTCCCTAGGTTTTAGTGGTTCATCTTGGCACATCCAAAATCCATTGGTGCATATTGAGAGAATGTCAAGCGAGATATGAGCCTCCTAAGATGTTTCAAGATTCAAGGACTACAAAGCTGCTTATGTGGCTTTAAACCTTTCCAGCAAAATGTTTCTGCCCATGGTATTGTAAGACAAGGTTATTGTGAGGCCAAAAAGGTTAACACTTAATTCCTTCAATGAATACAGTTTTAGTTTGTGATTACTCTATTCTCTTTAGAAAATAATTGACAAAGGCACACAAATCCAAAACAACCACAACCTATAGCACCTCAAGGGTCAAAATGAGAAGACTCATGTGAGAAGGATGTTAAAGGATTCAGTAGCTTAATCTGTTAGTCCAGGCTACAGTGCACAAGCTGTATAGTTTTGTTACATCAGAAATGTTTGATAATGCTAACAAATCTAGTAACCAACCAAACTATCTTCAAAACAAAAGGAAGCAGTCAGATTACTAGATGCTAAAAGCAAAAACAAAGAAATAACATTGTGGATGTGAAAATGTATGCTAATAGGCTAACTCTTATTCCTTCAAAATTAGATATATAGAGAGTTAGCTCATCTTCATGTATCAACGATGCTTCAAAATCAGGCAAATAAATTTGAGTTAAATTAACATTAGTCTGCCGAAGAGTATGTATGCCAAACTATTTAGGGTTATTTAAGTTCCACAAAATCGTGTGCTAAAATAAATAAATCCATAGGTACAATAGTTTGAAGAAGAAAAATGACTAACAACAGACTTTAACTAACCTACTTTCCTTGTACGCATTACTATTATGTTTTGCTGACATAGAATATCAGATTTTTGTGTTTAAGAAATTGAAATTACCTCTCCCTCAATCTTGACAGACGAATCAGCTTTGAGAATAGCAGGCTTCGCATTTGCTGAAAGACGCTTCCTCTTCCTCTTGTATGTGATAAGAACCTTGTTAGTTATCATTTTGCACAAAGTGATCAATGTCCTTACGACAGTCAAACCATTGGCCCCTACATCACACAAAAAATCATACACCATAATTTAATCTCAGCTTAAACCATAGCCAGAAGTAATGCGTGAACACCTATAATTACGAAATATGTTAGGCATAGCATTCTGCAAAATGAACAAGTAATACAAACCTAGCAAGCACAAATTCCAACTCTTCCAGGTTCGTTGTTCAATACCAACAATGTTGACATCCTAACATAAACAACAAAACAGCCACAATATACCTTCCTAAACAAGCACGCTTAAGTAATGGGGAAACGGCACATGCAAGAACATATTTTTCCCAAGTAGATCAAATCCAAGCTCTCTACAGTGCTTATCCCTACCAAGTAATCAAATTGCTTCCGCTTCAGAAACTCTTCCCAAACACTACAAGTTCATGAAGATAACAAAAAGAAAATCATCGAATCGATATTCAATATACGATCATTCATCCCACTCACTACTGAGTGGGAAAAGAGGGACAAAAACTTATAATCTGCGCAAATAAAGAGAAATTACCCCAGTGACGATCACCGGGTGAGATCGATCGCAGGAGCAGGAAGGAATTTGGGGCGAAATTGGGCGGATTCGCTAAGGGGGAAGAATTGAGAAAAGATGGGAAGAAACGCGTTGCGTTGCGCTGGTCCTACGGATTTGCCTCTCTTTCTTGTTTTTACTTGCTTTCTAGGGGCAGGAACAAGTGAATTGACGTTAATGCACTTAGTCCCTGTGGTGACGTGTTTTTATGCAAGGGTATTTGAGTCATTGTGTGCCTTTGCCTGCCACGGTTGGCGGCTCCCGAGGCGATGCTGGCCAGAGACGGCCCACAGACCGTGACCTGACTCGACCTAACCTACTGGAATCCGCACGCTCCGGATCACGTGCATTTGGAACACATATGGTTTGGTTTTTTTCAGCAAGTTGTAAAAGTTTACAACATGGCTTGAATTAATGTAAGATTGGATATTTTTTTTTTTATAGAATTCCAAAAAATAAATTCAAATTTTTATAAATTTGATGGATCATCATCCAATTTGTCTCGTATTTCTTATTTGTTTTGTTCTCAAAATTATTTTAATTGTAATAATTTTAATAAACATTATCTCAATTATTTGATTTTTTTTTTTTTTGCAAAAATTGAAACATCACCTTTTTTTTTTAATCTTCTCTTCTATTTTTTATTTAAAAATGACCTTTTAAAATGATCCTTAAGGGCAATATTTAATATTATTATCTTCTATCACAGTAGTTATGATTTTATAATTATTATCATAGTTATATCAGTTATAAATTCATAACTGTTAAAATATAAATATTATTAAACAAGATAAATCTGTGTAACAACTCTAAAATTATATATGCTACATGTGAATTGTTAAACATGTCAAGAGGTGCCTAGTAAATAGGTTTAGAATGTTGAAATGAGAATGAAATATATTTTATTTCTATTCTTAGCACTTGGTATAATTGAAATCAAAATATGACTTTCATACTCCTGATTTCATGACTCACCCCTATATGTTATCACTATATATATATATACATATATATTTCTGACAGCTTAACCCCTCCCTCCTTCCTTTTCTTCTCTTTTCCTCAAAATCTATGCAACATGTGATCAAGTTGAGGGATTTATGTAAATTGTTAGTGTTGGTTCCTTGGTGACTAGTAAGAAGAGGTTGAAGATCCTTGTGATTAAGTTAGAATAATTCTCTTGCTTTGTCTTAGCAATGATACAATGATTAGATAAATAAAGCAATAATAAAAACACTAACAACTTAAAACATTAAGTAAGAAAGCTCTAGTATTTATTTGGTTACAACCTACAGTTGTTAATCTAAGGTAGTTGAACATACTAAGAATATTCCCTTCATTTTAGCTTGAAAAGTCTCTTGCACTCTTTGGAACACATAGAAAATAACTAAGAATTAATTACAGAAGGTGTAGTTGTGTTGTACTTTGATTCATAGCA
>JBAMIB010215600.1:0-12400 GCA_037177415.1 Kaempferia rotunda
GCATGAGTTTCAAATGCCTTTTTTCATGCATTAATAAACCTTAGTTTAATGCACTAACAAAAAACTTAATGGTTGCCTAAAAGAATGTTTCTCTCTGCTGAAAACTTACGAAACATAATGCTTCGGTACAAAACCTAAAACTTCCACTTTCTTCTTTTCCTTCATTTCTTCTCTTCCACTTTCACCCACGCCTTTTTCTACGGTCCATCGACAGTAGTTGCTACCGCCGACTCTTCTCCGTTGTTACATAGTCATCGGCCACGTGTGATAACCGCGACTCAATCGCGGTCCTCATGGCGATTGCTCGCAACTCATTGTCAGCTCAAAAGGAAAATGCAATACACAATCGCGATTTTCTTGGCTGTGCATGATATGCCTTCGGCTAGGGTCTGTGATGGCGCCACTGTCTTGTCTTTCGTGGCTGCTGGTGGCAGATCGCGACAAAGTCATGATTTTGACCAACAAAGGCAAATGTGACGGAAATAAATTTCTCCTGTGATAAGTGGATCGACGACCAACAGAGGCCAAGAATTCATACATAGGGTAAAGTTTCATGCTCTTAGAACTATTAATCACTCTGATACCATTATTGATATTCTAAAGCATAAAATACAAAATACAAAATCTGAAAAAACTTACATTGATCTCCCGTAGTAGATCTTGATCTTCGCTTATCATTGGAAGAACGATCATGAATGAATCAGAAAACTCTTCAAGATTCATAAACCAAATCCCTCTTACGGCTCGGATGTTCTTCTTCTCTGCAAGACACACAGTTTTGGCAGAATTTCGACATCACTTCCGTTGTGCTTTGATCTCTTCCGCATACACAACGCATCAACCTTTTCTGATGCTTTTCTACCTCTCTTGCACCAATGCCTTGAACGCTCTTTTATAGAGTAAGATACCTCTTCCTCTACCTCCATTTATGGAGGAATGTGAAAGTGTTGGAAGGTGAAGGAGAAGAGACACCCTTTCAATTCTTAACACAAACAAATGAACCTTCCCTCCCTCCCTCCCTCCCTCCCAAATAAGAAGAATATAAATACTTTTCTTCCCCTTTTTTTTCCCTCCCTTCCCCTTCTGTTAATAAACCTTCCCTCAACCCATCCAAAGAGTGTAAAAGGACAACTTGATCTATGGTTTGTAGCAATTACAGGCAAAATATCACAAAACCAAGGGTCTCTTAAAAGAATGCTATTACGTTAATCTTGGCTACTGAAGAAGAATGCAAAATAGTTAATAGCAAGATCAACACTAAACATTCCATGCTTATAGCACAAGGTTATAGACCAGTTCCAATATATGGAGGTGTAGGGAACAGCACTTTTTAGATAGGCATGTCTCAGACTTGATCTCGTCTTCTGTAAACCAAATTAGTAATCATCACAGCAAAGATGGGAATCTGGATCAATTTGATTATATCTACTAGATTTAGATTATCATTCAATTAACTCTTCATGATCGAGCGAAAGAGGCATGGTTTGCTAATTAGTCCTTCCCTGGTTGTTCCCACCACTGCCTGTGTTCAAACCAACACTCGCTTCTTGCAAATGTCATGGTTTGTCAATTAGTTTCGCTCGTTCCCACCACTACATGTGTTCAAACCATCACCGTCCCTTGTTTTCAATTTGAATTTTCCAGTGGAAAACAAATTCTTTGATCTTCTTCACTTTCATGTGTTTCTGATATCATGATGATAAGGCTAACACGACAGATACATCTGCTCTTTTTTATACAGGTATAATACATGCGGTGGTGTAATACTGCTGCGTGCTCACACAGCTACCAGCTCCATTATACCACGTTCTTTCCGCGTCTCGTGCAGTCTACCTAACGATCCTATAAAAAAGTAAATGAAGGATTTGTGACATGAAAAATGGACAACGTTCTTTCAGCGTCTCGTGGAGTTTTCTTAACGATCCTATAAAGTATCAGAATTTTGTTCACTCCTAAGTTGTTGCCAGCCCATCAAGTTGGCTATCCGGGTGCGCACTTCCATCTGATAGCGTTCTAAAATATCCACTGACCAAATATACATAATTGTAAGGCCAATATCATTGCTAAAATCTACCCAAAAAGAACACAAAATCAACATGGTTACATTAAAATTAACATGATTGCAGTTGTTCACAAACAAACATGAAGACTCAAAACATTTAGTAAATAAAGCTCTCTTATCAGGAACAAATAGTTGAGTGAGGTACATAAATTAACAAGCAAAGAGCTGCTCTGATCATTTTCATTGCCAATCACCAAAACTGTCACTCGGTTTCTAGCTTTACTCTTGCAGCCTTTTCAGCCTCATCGAGCACAAATTGTCTAAGAGATTCCACTTCTCTTGGACCTGCAAATCATACATGACATTTTTAACCTGAATACTACGGCAATGAACAGCAGTACTAAGTGAATTTAACACAAAATCACCAACAGATGCATAAAACTAACATGCAGGCAGAAACTCCAAGTCATATATATCAAAATCAACATCTTAGTATAAACATAAAATCAATATTTTACTTGAATAAAAAACAGTAGGTGTTTGTATGGATGCAAAAAAGAATATTGACATCCAATGTTCTTATAAAAAAGATTAAACTAATCAGTCACAACATAGAGAATTTGAGAAAGGATGATATTTAGAAATATATTCTTCAAAATCAATTTGGTTTTATGTAGGACAGATCAGTCATGGATAGTTACTTGATAAAATAGCAAATTCATAGGAGTACTGTGCTGATTGATCAGTACCAGGTAAAATAAACTTGACACTTAAAAGTGTGAAAATAAATCTAATAAAGATTTTCAATTATAACTTATGCTTGATGCATAAAATGTGGCTTGAAAAATAACTACAAAGAGAATTAAAGTGAAATGGATAAGAATTGACAGGGAAAAAACCTATTTAACAAAAATAAATGTGATAAAATATCTTATTACCAATAGCAGTATAATCCTATATAGAAAGTTCATTGGAGGATGAAAGTCATGCAGTTGAATTCCAAATAGTTAGGAATTAGGGTTTGATTGTTATTATTGATCTATTGTAGTTAACTTTAAACATCATAATATTAGTAAATGTATTACAAAAGGTTATCCGCAATTGTAAGTAGGCGTGGACAGAAATTGACCCAAAACAAAACTTGGGTTTCTACAAATTTCGGTTTAGTTTCCTGATTTTAATATAATTTGAAATACAAGTTCAGGTTGTATTTCAATTTTAACATAAAATCTAGAAAAGCCCAAACCATTTCAAACATTATAGCATATATATCTACATATCACACGTGTATCATATATTGTAGCATATATATCATAACACAGAATCCAAGAAGCCTAAGAAAAAAATTACCAAAGCCCGATGAAATGCATTGAAAAAAAATGGATCAGGGTTTTTCAAACAATTTAGGTTCAGTTCTTGGGGAAAAACATGATGCAACTCTAATCCTTTACAGTTGTGAAGCTCAATCAAAAAGCTTAAAACTTTAATTATACAAAGCAATTTAATTCACCACCAGAATTCATCTCCAAAAAAAAAAAATGGAAATCTGTTTCTCCAATAACAAAAATGAAGACTTAATATCTTGTTTCACACAAAACAAGGCTTGCCATGATTCTGAATCCAATTTGAAAATTAAGGCTGAGTCACTAAAAGGTGGAGAAGAATATAAAATAATCAAGGTCTGCTATAGCACTAGCTAAGGGTTAGAGGGATATTCAAAAGACTGCCTTTCTAAGGAAATCTTCCGAGGCAATTTGTGTGTTCCTAAGGCACAACCTGTGAAGGAAGATATCTTTCGAGAAGCACATTGATCGAAATTTACAGTCCATCCTAGTGGTACCTAAATGTATCAAGATATAAGACGGTTATACTAGTGGAAAGGTATGAGAAAAGATATTACAGATTTTGTAGCTCAATATTTAGTTTGCCAATAAATTAAGGCAGAACACCACAAACTAGAGTTACTTCAAAAATAGGAATATGCTATTACGGACTTTGTCACTAGGTTACCAAGGATTCGGGGCATTCGATTTAGGTGAAAGTTGATCGATTGACTAAATTAGCTCATTTCCTAGTGACCTGTAGGACCCATAGGACAAACTCTTTAGATCATCTAGCAAAGTTGTATTTGTTAGATCCAAAAGAATTTACATATCTTCACAATAGTATAATACCCAAAAGACCTCGTAACAATGAAGCTAACTTCCTCTTTGAAACCAATAATCTTTTCCATGTGTTTCCAATGTGGAACTTTGTTTGCAACCATGCAACCCCAACAATCCCCCCTCAAACGAAGGACCACAAGCCCCTCAAGTGGAAAGCTTATCCGTTAGACGTCTGATCATTGACCCACCAGGTCTTCCTTGTCTAGCCGCAACTAGGCTTCTCTATATGGCTGTCCACCAGGGCTTCCTGCCTAGTGTCTGGTCCTCTTGATCAGGACACGGGAGCCCCCACTTCCTTTGTTCGAGGTCACTATTCTACTCATATGGTTCAATTAGATTATAACTCCTGTGCACATTCGGCGATTAGACCTTCTGGCAGTCCGAGCTCTAATGCCAATTATTAGGTTTAAAAAAATTTACATATCTCCACAATGGTATGATATTGTCCAATTTAGGCCTAAGCCCTCATGGTTTTATTTTTGGGCTCTACCCAAAAGACCTCATACCAATGGAAATATCTTCCTCTTTTAAACCCATAATTTTTTTCATGTGTTTCCAACGTGGGATTTATTTGTAACCATGCAATCCCAACAGTATTGCAAAGAGATCCCTAGACTTCATGACATCCCCCTTAGTATCATTTTTGATCGAGACACGTGTTTCACTTCCGGTAGAGTTTCTATAAGGCATTGAATTGCACTTTAGCTATGTTCTTCATTGTGCACTATCCAGACTTTAGAACATTTGTTGTGAGCGTGTATTTAGTTGCAGTTGAGAGGACCACATGCTTTTAGTGGAGTTTTCCTATAATACTAGTTATTATTCTGCTATTTAGATGGTACATTTTGAGACACTATGGCAGAGCATGTAGATCTCCTACCTTTCGGCAAACTAAGTAAGATGTTGAGTTGGTGAGGATTATTAGAGATTGTTGACTGCTCAAAGTCGACAAAAAAGTTACACATATTATAGACAGAATATTGAAATTCACACTGGGTGATCATATATTTCTTCGGGTTTCACCTATCAAAGGAATTATAAAGATTGGTAAGTTAACTCTTAGATTAATTAGACCTTTTCAAATTTTGGAACAGATTGGTGCAATAGCTTATCGATTTGTCCTACCCCTAGCCTTAGCAGAAGTGCACAATTCTTCCATGCTTTTGTGTTGCATATGTATGTTCCAAATCCAACACATTCCTATTGGATATCATAGTACCACACCAGCATGATGTGACCTATCAGGAGTTTTCAGTTAATATTATGGATCACAAGGAACATTAGCAGCAGAACAAATGCATTAATCTTGTAAAGGTAGGGTGTAAGTAACATTCCGATCAAGAAGCAACTTGAGAGCAAAAGCGTGAGGATGAAGTGCACACAAGATACCCCACCCTTTCACCTCAAGTAATTAAATTTGGGGACAAAATTTCTATTAGTGGGGAGGATGTTAAATATCATTTTTTATAAAAAAATATCAAATAAAAATAATAATAAATCAAAAGGATAAAATATCGAATTTAAGTTTTTCTTAGATGTTGACAAAATAACTCAAGCTGAACCATAAAAACAAAATTTGAACATCGAGTTGAAGTCGGATTGAGTTTGGATAGAATCCATCGAGTAGACATGAAGATTAGGATTACATGGATTTAAACCAAGGTCAATTTAGGTTTAATTTGGCCAATTATAGCCAAACTAAAACTCCACTCGTGACGAACCAATCATGGTCGGTCCCAAGCTCGGATAAAGGAGGGTTGCGTTAGGTTGCCAACGAGTGTAAAATGACATACTTCAATGAATTGATCCATTAAACTATTGTGCTAATATTATGTTGTTCCCCATAAGACACGTGTTGCAGGGTCCGACTGTAAAGTCTCGGCAATGACAGCTACATCTCCAGAATTCGGGTATAGTGCTAAATATGCAAGAGTTCGCGTTGTAGGGTCTGATGTAACCACTACATCTCTATGAGAACTTAGCTATAGTGTCAAATTGACAAGAGTTCTCACACCACAGGTTAGATAAAAACAAATATGATATGAAAATTAATATTTTAAGATTTGGAATATGGAACATAGGAACCCTTGATTTAGCCTTGATTAAGATGCAGTGGTCCATGCCTATTTACCAATATACCCAAGTTCTCATAGAGATGTAGCAGTCCTTGTCGATACGTTACAGTCGGACCCTATAACACGAACTCTTACATATTTAGCACTACACCCGAATTCTAGAGATGTAGTGGTCATTGCTGAGACGTTACAGTTGGACCCTGCAACACATTCCTTACAGGGACAATCTAACATGAGCACAATAGTTTAATTGATCCATTCATTAAATTTTGCCAAATTTTTACGAAACTGGCAACCAAACGCAACCCTCCTCTTTCATCCAGGCTTGGGACCGACCATAATTGGTTCTTGACAGTCGGAGTTACGCTTGTGGTGGGGAAATTTTTGACCATCAAGTTTTGGGGATATTTTTGCATGACTAAATCTTTTACTTGCATTTGGTCATAAGTGTGGTGGTAGATTCTATCTTAATGACAAAATTACCTAGTGAGAACCACCAACATACCTATTATTGATAGTTTCTTTTGTGTGATGGAACTCATGACAATTGATACTCTAGAACTTGCTTTGCTTTTTTTTGAAACAATAGTAGCATGAGTATGATGAAGACTACTTGTTCTTATTCACCCTTTTGATTCCCCCCCCCCCCCTCCCCCCACACTTTATTTTTACATTCCTAGTTGAATAATTTCCATAGTGAACTTGCCTTCCATCGTACTTGCTTTGTCTACTTTCTTGAGAGATTGGTTGAGAATTTGATGAGTTATTTTGCTCGAGATGAACAAATTTTAAGTGTGGGGGAATTAGAGAGTTTGCTTATTCTGATTTGGAGTATGATAAGGGAGGCTCAATTGCCTTGGTTTTGTTAGTTGATGCATGGATGTGTAGTAATGAAAGCCATATGTTGTTATTTGATGTTCTAGTTGAGGAAGTTTGAAAGTAGGGAAGATGGATTGGTGGTAGGATGTGCTGCTGAAAAACAAATGGAGAATGTGAAAGCATTGTGAAGTGCCCAACCATGACTGAAATACTTCCTACTGTTCCATCTTCAGTATCAATTGAGTTTTACTATGAAGGACATCCAGAAACCAGTAAAGATGGAAGTACATCTGAGTAACATGAGCAGGGGTCAGCTGGATTACTGATCCTTTATCAATTTAAATCACTGAACTTGTCTGGGATGAACTGGGAAATTCATATTTGGCATTGTCCTTTTATGGTATTGTGGGAATGTATTCCTCAAAGCTTTGTGGTATTGAGTGTTAGTTGTAAAAAAAAACAGAAGAAATGTGAAGCCGGAAATTCCAAAAGCTTCATTTGCGAAAAGCTAAATTGATGGTACCAAGCTGTTTTAGTTGTTAGTTCTGCCTTACAACTCTTTGCGATTGGGTTATTAATCATTTGAGGTATATGCAGTGACCATCAAGAAGTTTATCTGTAGAAAAAACAGAAAGGAAAAAATATGATTTTTTATCTTGATCTCTGAATTCATAAGTTGCAAGGACGAACTCAATCTTGAAAGTTTCGTAGCTGATGTGGTAGCATCATTACAATTCTATAGAGCAGGATCAGTAAACACTAAGTCCTGGGAAACAAGAATTCTATGAAGCAATATGTCTGCAGATCAATCAAGGATTGGCAGTTTCGGTTTGGAATTGAATTGGTATTTGCTGTCACCTTTTGCTATTAAGTCTTAAAATTCCATTGAGCTGAATCATAATTTTAATTCTCTGAATGGCATACAACTGATGAAATTAGTCTGATTTTTAGAAAGGAATAAACTGTGCAACGGAAATGTGAAATTTGTGCCAACTACTGAAGCTGTTTCAAATCAGCATTGCTTTGAATTCAAGTTTCAAATATTTCAGTGATAAATGAAACTCTTTCCTAAGCTTAACTTTTCATGGTTCAAGCCAAGACTTTCTTGATTTTCAATTTATGAAAGTGCGCAGCTTATTTTCATTCAACTCTAATCTTCAGGATTTTCTGATCAGTCGGCATTCTTGGAGCTGATTTCTGAGATTGAGATACAGCAGTGGGTACATTTAGAAACTCCTACATCTGAGCAACAAGAAGGTATCTTCAACAGCTAATTTCAGCTCTTATCATTGCATTACTAATGGGGTTTATCTTTTCTGCAAAATTGTTCATAACTGAAGCTTGAAATTTTTAAGCACTCAGATAACAAAAGTCATACACATTTGAGGTTATTGTGTAGAGAAGAGAAAAGGAAAGGAAGTAATGATGCACTTAATGCTATTCACGGATTTCCTATCATGGCGAAGTACATTTGGTAAGACACATGAAAGATGAGTGGTTGATTTTGCTCCATTGTGGTGAACATTATTTGCAAACTAACTCATCAGATTTATTCTTCCAACACTCTCACTCTTGCATTGAATTCCTTTTTCCTACCATTTTGTTTGCTTCCCTTATTTTCTTTGACGTCATTTCAATTTTCAATAAATCCTTTTTGATTCATGCATGCTATGTGTTTACAGTAGTAGAGAATAGAAAATAAGTAAGCTTATAGTAGTGATGTGTTGTGAGTAGTCTTTGAGTGGAACTCCATTTTCACACATGTTTTTGAGAGCTAGAGATGAAATATCACCTTGTAAGGCTCTTTTCATGCTTAGTCTATTCAAGTAGTTTGAAATCACCATGATTGTTTGACTAGTGTAAGTTTGGATTCATGAATGTTTTGATCCTTGTAAATTTGATGGTCCTAGGTAATTTACTTTTGCTATCTTCAAGGTATTGTTAGGGAAGTTGTTAGCGAGATGATTTTTAGTTTGTTTCTTGGTTTTGTTTGCTTGCTCACGACGTGCAAGAATAAGTGGGGGAATTGATAACTACAATGTTGTCACATTGTTTTAAGCCGTAATTTTCACGTTCTAATCCTCTCATATAGTTAACTGTTGATTTATATCATGTTATTGAGTTGGATTCATTTTTAAGGATTTGGTAAAATTCTTCCTATTTTTATGATTTTTTACTTAAATTTATGCAATTATTATTTATAGGGAATCAAGATGACAATTTGATTGAACTCAAGTCGGATCAAATTGGGCTTAAAGGCTTGAGTCAAAGGTGGGATCAAAACGGGACACATCTGAGCTCTCCATTAAGATTTGAAGCAATTTAATCAAGGGGTTCAGATATGATCCATCCCAGCCGTTCATTAAAGATTTGATTGATTTGATCCATTCATCCATATCTGGGATGATCTGCGCCGTTCATTAAGATCTAGCAGTTATGACCATTCAACTGATTCCAGCCGATCTTGATCGTTCATTTAGATTTGATCTCATCCATTCACCTAGATATGGGACAATCCTGGCTGTCCGATCAAATCTGGGCAATTAAAATTGATGAAGCACAGTCTCTTCTTCATCTCTTCGTGGACACTCCTGACGCTCACGCACGCCTTCAACCCAACACATCCACCCAAGGTCGAGGCTCCATCCTTCACCGCCGTCAGCCAATTCTTTTGGCCTCATCTCTCCTCTTCGGATTAGAAGAGGAGAGCATCGTCATCTCGCAATCGCGACATCTCACGTACTGCTTCGCTTCTCCACCTTCTGCCTCCACCAACGGCCAGTGTTCACCACCCATCTTCATCGCCACAGGTCGGCCACTTCATCTCCTCCCATCAAGCAGACGGCACAATCAACTGCTGCATCGACAGCTTCTCCATCCAAACAGTTTGATCTTCGTTTCCAAGAGCAGCGATCTCATCACGGCAATTCCTTCACCTGATTCAGATCGTAACAAACCTTCTTCCGCAAGCTTGAGTTTTGTCTTCTTGATTTGCTGATTGCATGTATGAGTTCATGTTTGACTGATTGTAATAGGTAAAGCTCCTCTTGGTTAAGGTTCCATGCGCACAAGCTTAATTCATTGATGCACGGAATGTATTTGATGAATTTCCCAAACACTACCTTGAGTTGATTTATCATTTTTTTTTTGTTAGATTGATGAGTTGTTTAATTCCTGCTGATGTGTTGATTCAATCTCTAGATAAACTAATATGTTCGGGTGTTGGTTATGTTGTAGTTCAATATTTGAAATTTCATGTATTCGGTTCAATTTGGACGATGCTTGCAAGGTGTTCGATGGAATGTTTTTTGGACTTTAGTTGGTAGTTCCTTTAGTTAGTTATTTGCATTGCTGTCTTAATGTTGAATCCATTATGTTTGCGCCCTTCCTTTGAATGCAATTAGGGTAGATTAGCTTAGATTTTATTACTTGCATTGTCTTTCATTCATAGGATTAGATTTCATTACTCGTATTGTTATTTTATTTCTTAGTTTTAGTACTCAAAAACCCAAACCCCTCATTTTCATATCAAAAATCCTACGCAATAACATACGATTCTAAGATTAACATCTTGTCGTTGCATTCCTTGAGAGAGACGATTCGGGTCATTCCTTATGCTATATTAGTGTAGAAAGGGGTTTCGGTGCTTTATTATTTGATACCCATTTCATGATAAAATTGAGTTTATCAACCAACCCTCCTTTTACCAAACCAAGGAGGATCATAGGTTTTGCTAGTTTTCAAACCTCTTGGTATTCACGTGTAATGAGGTTGTTCATATGACCACAAGTTAAAGATAAAGATTGGTAAATAATTATTTGTTGATATCAAGAAATAAGTAATTTATTTGGACTAATTATGTTTCGTTGTATAGGTTTGATTGGCCCGAGCATTTCATATCAATGAAAAAACTATGTTATTTCATTGATCCAAGGATGGGTATATTTTTATTTCATTAGATTTCTGTATAGGTCGGTTAAATAAATTTGTTATTAGATAGTAGTAGAGGTCTTGTGTAGGAATTGGAATTATATCGAGGTAGCGAGGTCAAATTTGATCTATCAACTACAAATTTCTGTTAATCTTTAGAATTTTGAATTATTATCATTATTGGATATTATTTTGAGTTTTCTAATTTATTTTCATATTATATTTGTAAATATGAATTTGAGTGAAGCAAAGTGACTTGCTGATAAAGCTAGGTAAAATATTTCGTTGGACTCCTATTTCCTTGTGCGTGATTAAATAGATAAATAGATTTTAATATTCTTGTATACTTGTTTTCGAAAAAGGAAATTAAATTGATATTTAAAACTAGTGAAATGGTTATAAAATAATTAAAACATTGGGGGTAAATAATTGACGTTCATATTCACATGTGGATCTCATACGAGAATTAACATGACAAGGGTTATTTTAAAAAATTAAAATGGATCTTTTAAACTACTCTTTAGTAGATACTTGTTATATTTGCTTGGCATTAATTGCTATTTGATGATCTAGATGTAAATAATTGTATTTTTCATGTTGTACAACTTTTATCTATAGACTCTATGATAGTACATAATTATATCAACATACCTTATGCTAAAATGTTGAGTTAGGATGGTCTTTCAGACAACAAAAAAGATACGAATACTGAATAAAATAAGTATGGCAAGAAAAATTAAAGTATAATAATAAAGATGTTAATGGAGAAAAGAAAATACTAAAAAGTTAAAACTCCGAGCCTAACCACCACCAGTCAATATTGTAGTATCGGATCGCCTACATGAGATATGTGGCAGTGAGGAATCGCCCGAGATGAGTATTTATTTACATAATGACACTATATTATTATTGTATACCTCCGGTATTGAGGCTTTTGACACCTACATCCTTTCTTTGACCTCTAGTTTTACCACCACAAACACCCTTTTGATATCATAGTTGATTTGAGCTAGTATATATCTCGACTTTTTGTTTTCTAGTTTGATTTTTATTTCGATGTATTTCCATTCTATTCATTTGATCTTTTATTTTATACAATTTTGTTGTACTAGTAGAAAAAGATGCATAAATAAATATATAACTTTGGTTGTCCGGTTCATATGACTCTTGGTTCCCTTTTATCATACTATCACCAATTGGAGTACATACTAGTAAATGAAAATTTACATCATGAAGCACGACAATTCGTTCATATGACTCTTGGTTCCCTTTATCATACTATCACCCAGGGATTAAGATTTCGGTGTCGAGCCAATCGAAACGGGCAAAACGTTTCGTTCTGCCCGCCGACCGGCACCGGCACCAGCACCAATACGGCACCAGAGGACCGACGTCGCGACGCCCGCAGC
>JBAMIB010215703.1:0-12399 GCA_037177415.1 Kaempferia rotunda
CTTTAATTTAATTTATTTATATATTTTAATTAATAAATTAACTTATAATTTTTAATTAAATTAAATTTATAATTTTTATTTAATATTTAATTAACTTATAAATTATTTTTTTAAAACAATTCATTTTTTTAATTATTTTTAAAATATTACCCATATAATATTATTTCATCAATAATTAATATTAATTATTGACACTCTTTCCAAGAGAAAAAAAACAGGTTTGATATTTCAAACCTGCTCTTGAATAAAAAACCTCAAATCTTTCCTCCACAATGGTTAAAGCTTTTTCTTTAAACTTTTTTAATTTAACAAACTTTTAACAAATCTCTCGTTGGAGATGCCCTTAATGGCCGTTTAATCATGAATGCTAGGCGTTTAGAACTTAATGGCGGCCGATGGAAGAGCTCCAAGTGTGGATGACAGACAAACATGGTTTATGTTTTTCATCCGAAAAGGTTTAATGATGGTTTTTTTTTATCACTAATGCTATTTTTCATTATCAACAAATAAATATATTTTATTAAAATATAAATATATAAGTGAAAATTTATTTTCCAAATAAATTGTTTATTTTTTAAAGAGCATAATACTAAACACATTTTAATTCTTTTAAAAATTAAAAAAATATCAATATTTTAAAATTTATAAAAAAAGAATTATAATGTTTTTATAGAAGCTTTTATCATCAGAATTTATGTATACACAATCAGCCGTTACTTCTAGCTTACCCATAGAGGGCCTACAAACACCAAATAATAACAAGGCAGGTATATTGTAGGGAAATTTGACCGGGAAGTTTTTCTGATTAGAGGCAGGGTTTGGCAATCATGCAATTAATTACTGGTCGATATCGTTTTGTCTCCTTGCTCGCAATCATCCCCTCCTGGATTCTTCCCCGCCCCTTCCTCAAGAATCCGAATCGGAGAGGAAGGATTGCAGCGGAGGAACTCTGAGGTTGTAAGCAAATCTCCTCTTAGGGATTTCTCTTTGATCAGGCCCCTTTTTTTTTATCTGTGTTGCGGTTATTAGCGCTTATGTTCTAATAAATTTGTGAGAATGATGATTTGGATATGCAGGGTTTCAGCTTGGTATCGTATTTTTAGAATTTTTTAGCTAGTGAAATTGGTTGAAATGGCCTAGGAACAAATTAGGTTTAGGTTTTGACAATTGCTATACGTTCGAAATTTTAGGCTATCAAATTAGCTTAAGTCGATCTAGAAGAACTGTGTTTTCTAAAAAATAATAAAATTGTTGTTTATTTCTTATTAATTATTACATAATTTATATGTTGTTAACTGGATTTTTTTTAAATCTAGCTATTTTGTAGTGAGTAGTGGAATTTATTTTAGTTTCCTGTGTTTCCTCTTTAATGCATAGTTGTGTCATCGGTGAAATAGGATACCTATTTTCTCTGTTCTATACAATTGAGTGCAAAGATAAAAGAAACTGAAGAAGCGAGATTTAGAGAAGGGGTGGTTTCCAAGTCCACAAGTTATCTTACAGCTACTGCAGAATTTTACTACATTTTCATTTCATGTATTTTCACAATTGGAACAAAAATATTTAAATATCCTCTTTTCCTTATTTTTATCTGGGTCATTAACATCATCTATATGGAGCCGTGTTAATGAGAAGGGAGGAGCAAGGAATAAATAAGGGAGGATGGTAGAAAGAGGTTATGATAATTGATAACTATACATAGACATACTAAGATGAGAATATAATATATACGAATGAGACTAGGCGGAACTATGAGAAGGAGATAGAAAAACAATAGTATATCATTGTCATTATAAAGAAATATTTGGGCTTGAAGGGAGGGAAGTCATCTTATTGTGGTGTTTCAATGCGTCATTACTAACAATATTCTTGGTTCGGCATTTTGAATTCTTTCCATTGTTTACTTGGATTACAAACAAATGATATCTTCACTTGTAAGGTAGGCTCTGTTTTGTGAACCAACCATCTAAGTGATGATGCCAGAAGCTTCTTGAATTTCAAATGAAGCATAAGCTTGATGTCATATCACAAAATCTGTATGTGTTTTCCCTTTTGGGTGATATTATGAATTGACATGTTTTTAGAGTCAATAACTGGTACAAAGCAGCAAGTCCATCAGTTTCTTACTACTAGTGGATTACCCTTGTTAATATAAATCAAAATAAATTAAATTTGTGATATGTAGTGTCGTCGTTAAATCACAATTACACAATTTTATTGTGAGGTAAATGTTCACCCTCATCAATGCCTGTATTTGACATTTTGTTTTGCTATTTCAAGGCTGATTACAAATCAGTAGTCCAATTATACTTGTGATGAAGTTGTACATAGAAGATTATTCCTTTGTGAGAAAATTTTTGTTATAACTATTGAGTCTGTTCTAACCTGTGACTACTTTACTTGCAAGGCTCAATGGCTCCAAGAGAGTGGTTCTTCCTTGTTCTTATTTTTGTTATTGGCTGGGAAAATGCTGATGCTAGAAGTTTTGCCGAAATTGATGTTT
This sequence comes from Kaempferia rotunda, assembly GCA_037177415.1. Classification (NCBI taxonomy): domain Eukaryota; kingdom Viridiplantae; phylum Streptophyta; class Magnoliopsida; order Zingiberales; family Zingiberaceae; genus Kaempferia; species Kaempferia rotunda. Next base: position 2,504 of record JBAMIB010215703.1, read on the forward strand.
TGAGTATGTAACAATAATTCTTGTTTCTCCTTTCTTCCATATGGCTATCTTTCTTCAATTACATTTTGGTTTGCATAAATTTTTTTACAAGACAAATGAATTAGAATAGTTGTTGCATCTAACTACTGTTACAACACTTCAATCTATTATGGAAGGCAGTAGATATCATCAATTAGTTATCTTGATGTGGAATGATAACAAATTTCTAAATATTTGGAGTTAAAAAGTGTTGAAAGGTTTTTCGAAATTGTGCCAGGATAAAATATTTTGCAAAAATGTTCCGCTGAAGATTAAGTCATGATGGGGCATTATGTAATCCCTTTGATTTCATGGAGAGTAAGTAGACCAGATGAGCTATTTGTTTACGAGAAAGTAGTTAGTGGAATTATTAAAAGGGAAAATAATGTTTTATTGCACAATTTCTTATAACCTGGAAAAAATTTGTTCATGGTTTAAGTTTCTGCAAAGAAGCCCCAGTAGTTTCATGATTGGACTGACATGCTAACATTAGGATAATCTATTTAGTACCAAGCAAATTTTCAATTACTACAAGGACAAAGTGTTACTCCTTTGTTTTTATCTGTCTACTATTGTTTTGGTTCTACTTGAGGCCATATCATGTAGTCAGGATGAACTTCAAGTTTGTCTTATTTTTTGATCACTTTGTTTAGTCAATTGTTGGCGTGCTAGATTTATTATAAAATTTGACTGTGGAGATAAATTTGGAAGATAATGACTCAAAACTAAATAAAAATTTAAATTACACTGATGAACTGTTGCATATAGATGAAGAGATACTAAGGGATCATGCTCAATGGCGTAGGAAGATTCATATAGCCAACTTCACTTAGTGAGATAAAAGCTTTGCTGTTGTTTTTGTGGATGGACTGTAGCTGGAGTGATAGCAGCAGATTGGACCTTTTTTGTCTTGCACATCAAGTTGTGCTTCTTGTCACCGTCTTTTTTGCATTATTGAACTCCTCAAAAGTAAGTATTAATGTCACTGGTTATGTGCAGATTTCAAGAACTCCATTTAATGTATCAGCGTGGCAAATGCTGCTACGAATGGAGTTTGATCTTTTACATTGTCGTTAATAAGAAATGGGAAAAGACTGATAACAAAGTCTAAATGTATCTTTTGAAGTAACAGCATTGTTGTTCATTATCTTGCATGGTAGTCTGTTAATTTCTTTTGCTTTTTTTGTTTCGAGTTGTGAACAATATGCACCCTAACTGTGACATTGGATTTCTAAATAAAATATTTCCTGTTTTTATTTCCTACTGCCGCATGCTAAAATTTTATAAATCAAATTAGTTATCCCTTGTAACCCCTATCTTTATCATTCCAGTAACAGAAATTGACCTTGAGTTACCTGAAAACCCAATCAGAGCATTTACAAAAGTCAAGAGAAATGAACAATTGTGCACAGTCTGCGAGAACTTTACTGCACAGGCCATTCAGTATCTCAGCAAAAATAAAACTCAAACTGAGATAATTGAGGCCCTTCATCAAGCGTGTTCTGAGTGGAAGCCATTTGAGGAGCAGGTAATTCTTTACATCAATAGAACCACGTTATTTTATATTATGTTATTTTTTATATTTGCTTGAATTCCCTTCTATTCAGGAGTTTCTCAATGGTTGCGCATATAAGGGTTCTGTTTAAATTTTCATGTCTCATCCTGTTCTCATGAACTTTTCTTGCAGTGTCTTCTGCTAGTGGACTACTATTCAGCACTTTTCTTTGCCGAGATGTCTAAGATACATCCAGAGGACTTTTGCACGAAGTTCAATCTTTGTGAGCAGATGCTTTCTGTTAGTCTACAAAAAAGTGAAAATTCTTGCTCCGTTTGTCGTGATGTCATGGCCAAAGTACTAGTTAAGCTGAAAGATCCTGACACACAAGTAAGCATTGTTTTCTTTCCCATTTTTTGCTTTTCCATCTTCATGTTTTTATTTCAATATTTCCCGTGTGTTATATTAGAACTACGTTTGTTTGTTTTCATCATTCATTTATAGACTGTTATGCAGCATGAATTTTATTAATACTATTATTTTTTTTATCAACAGTTGGACTTCACCCATCATTTCATTTCCTACTTCAACATGTTATTATCATTATCTTTGATGTCCTTGTAGTTAACCCTTTATTTGTTTTCTATTTTTGCATCTAGTCACCAATTGCAAGTTATCCCTGCTTTTTCCAATGCAAATAATTGTTTCTTGGTTTGTGACTATGCTAAGACTAAACAAAATATTGGTGACTGTTATTTGCAAATGCTGACCTAATATGCCCCTAACGAAATTGGCAGTTTGAGGTAATCAAGATGCTTCTGAAGGAATGCAACCAGGTGGAACAATATGTCCAACAGGTAAACTTTCCGAGTATTTTTTATAAGAGTTGAAAATTACTTGTAACTGCAAGCAACAATGTTTCTTTACTGAATAACCATTCAGGTTTCAGATAAATTTCGTGCTTAAAAGGCACTTGCATCTGTTGCTGAACATCTTATGGATCAAATTTTCTGCTTGTTTCATTCATGTCTGATGTTTCCTCTCTTCTCTCTGAGCAGTGTAAGAGGCTAGTGCTCCAGTATGGCCCTCTGATCCTTGTCAATGGCGAAAAGTTTCTAGAGGACACAGATGTTTGCGTTGCCATTCATGCATGCAAGACTGACAAAGCTGAACTCGTCAGTCGTCACAATGATGCTGTCTCAGAAGAGCAATCTCTAGTTGTCTCAATGTAGCACGACCAATGCAGCAGAAATAATTGAAAGCTGTACAACTTGTATCATACAACTTATGTAAAGTTCGGAGGATTGCCCATCTACATTGATATGTTTGTTGCCCGATCAACCTAATCGAAAACTATTTGTGTTATCGTCTGCAAGATCTTGTACTCGTGTGCCAAGACCATATTATGTAAACCTATCAATCAAAAGGCTGTATGAATCATTTGGCTTATGATTAATAAGTTTCTCTAGAGATTTATTCTTTTTATTTAATAAGAGATTAAGGTTTTATTATATAGAGATTTATTCTTTTCGTTTAATATCTTGCAATTAGAGTAAAAAAATTACAAATATATTAAATAATTTAATAGATAAATATAGAATAAAAAAATATAATTTTAATTGTACCATTTAATCGTTTGGGTATGGTGATATGGATGCATATTGTTAAGTGAAGATGAAATTTTATTTTATTTTGTAAATTATATTTTTAAATTATTAAGGATGAAATGAAAGTTATATAAATTATATGATGACAAAATAATGTTTAAACAAAAGTCAAATTTAAGAGGTGTCTGTTTTTCACGGTAGACTTTGACTCGTTCTTCCTTTTAGCAACGTTGACTTTGACGTACACGTATTCGTAATTCTTAACAATATACACGGGTCAAAGGGCTTGGAAAAGACCACTAGCGCGTATCGTCGTGGTCCAAAGATTCATCTAACACAACCAAAATTATTTATTCCTTGGATCAAGTATAAGATATTGTGCCAATTACATAATCTTTTTTGTTTTATATTTTATAGAATGAAAAACACAAATCTTCTTAAAAAGTTAAAATCCAAGCTGAATTCCCGTAGTATCGCAGACGATCGATGCCATATTTTGAAAGGTCGTAAAGTGTTACGTATGCAAATTGACGAACTGCCTCAGACTTTAGGAAGAAAAAAAGGGATAAACTTCTAGGAACTCTCCCTTTGTTCACGTTGCAGCACGGCGTTGACCCCGTTCAATTATATACAATCACCACCAAACTCCTCGCCTCAGTTTTTGTGTTTTTGACATCCCTCCCTGCATGAACCTGTGCATTTATTAATGGCTACATTCTCTGGAACTTCTCCTCTAAGTTCCCTGCTGGTGTTAAATTTCGTGTTCTACAAGATTGCGGAAGAGTCAGAGTCAAGAAGCCGCCTATGGAAGAATTAGTGAGATGGTGTAAACTGCAAAGTCAACTTTGCTCTGCTTCAGTTCCTTCCCCTGCTCCATATAAACTCCTCCTCCTCGTCCTCTCTCTCTCTGTCTTTCGTATCACCAGAATCCTTCTTTTTGTGCTCTTGATCAACTAATCATGGCGCAAAATTCGCTCCTTGTCTTCCTTCTCCTCCTCCTCCTCCTTGTGCCTCCACGGCTGACTGCCTCTCGGCCTCTGAACGGAGTGTTCCTGTCGGGCGAGCCGAGCTTCAACATAGCTTTGCCGAGAGAGGGCCAAGCGGCGGTCCCGCCACCGCCGTCGAGAAGCAGCGTCCAGCAGATTCTGGTGGACAACTACAAGCCGCTGCTTCTCAACATTCTTCCGAGGGGAACAACGCCGCCCGCTGGGCCGGACCCGGGAATCGACGGCGACAAGCACTAGCAGAGGATGGAGGAGATCGAAGAACAACACGCATACAGAATTTATTTGTTTATTTTTTCTTCTTAGGATCTTGTACTTGTTCATTTTTGCCTTCTTGTAGCATTGATAAAACAATATGTAAACCGATGATCATATGTTTGATGAATATTATTATACTGCGACGAAATTGGGGATGAGAAAGGATATATTTAAGTCGAACGTTGACATGACTTTTCAATCACGCAAAACGCAGATGAGTAGTTGACCGACTACTCCATAGGATTACAAAGCACCCAAATTCAGATGCTTTCAAGAATACATTACAAGCACTTCAAATCAACTTCTTGCCCATGTAAACCCTGGCTTTTGTTTCCTGTGCTCTCCTCCTCCCCTAGAGGATGAAGTTGCCTTGCGAGAGCCATTGAATGGGTTCTGAAACCCAATCTGCTCCACCGCGCCGACGGTCTTAAACTGCCTCTTCTTCAAATGCTCCACGAGATTCCGATGAAGTAGCTGACTTCGCATGTCGACCATCGAGCAGTTCCGCGTCAACCTCCGGCTATCTGCAGTACTTCCCTTTGGAGCACAAGCGGTCCTTGAGGAGGACGACTCTGGTAGTACTAAGCTACACTTCTTCTCGAGCTCCCTCGTCAGTGCGGCATCTTCTTTCGCCTCGTGATTGCTCTGGTGGAAGCTCATTTCGCTTTCTTGCTCGTTGCTCGAGGCGTAATTCATGCAAGAATACTTACATGAGTGAGTGGAGCTCATGTCGTCGTCATCAGAGAACAAACCGCCTGCAGCGTGCATAATGATTCAGAAGAGAGTAATTAATTAATTAATTCTCTGCAGTCAAAATCCCAAGTAGAAGAATCTATAGTTATTGTTCGATCGATCGCACCTTGAAACCACCCTTCTCTTTGTCCTGTTCCAAACACAGAGCCTTGGGAGGAAGTCGGCGATGCGATATTGTAAAATGGGTGATTGCAGCCGTCCTCGGCATCATCTACGTAGTTGTAGGCATGGTAAAGGTCATTGCCTCCGTTAGCACTTTCCTTCCAATCCGGCACCAGAATTGATATCTCCTGAGCTATCATCTCTGCAATCTCCATAGGCTCTCGATCCGTAATCTCGAGCTCCTTCACCATTTCATTCGCCACATTCATCGGTGTATCGCTCACGACATCGAAGGGGAAGTAGATGTTCCTCACATGACCTAGTGAGAGTGATCATGCATACATGATCAGTTTTACAAAAGAAGTTTATGATCTCGCAGCGCAAGCTCCCAGCCGAGATTTATTAATTACCTTCTTTGTCAGCAATTTGAACTCTGAGAAAGATCGTATCGCCCTCGGGGTTCATCTTCCCGGTGATACTCATATCAGTTCTCTTGATCGTGCAATCGACAATGTCGTCGACCTCAGACGAGTTCAAGTTCTTGTGATCACGCAAAATGGAGTCCTCAGCCACGTGAGCAGGAGTGTTCTTCGGTGTCAATGGCGGACCATGATGATCATCCAGTGCAAGAAAAGGATCAAGAAGTAGTAGCTCCTTCGCCGATGATCTGTTCGCGACGTTTTCTAAACACCGACTGATGAATCGCTTGGCCTCTGGATCTTTTATGCGATAGAATGCTTCAGGCAACTTCCCCTACCAAAAGACAAGCAGGCAACAATTAATATTCAAACTAATTAGTTTCAGTTAGAAATTCAACTCAAAATCCACAGGTAATTAATTAATGAATTCTCTCACCGAAGTAACTTTCTTGTAGATCTGAGCTGGATTGCAGCACTCACTGTAAGGGTATTCAGCTGTGATCATCTCGATCATGCACATGCCGAAGGAATAAATATCGACAAGCTCGTTGTACTCTTCCTCATAAAGCTCCGGCGCCATGAATTCGGGAGTACCTATGACGCTGTGCGCGGACTGGTGGCGCCGGAGGACAGCAGCGAGGCCGAGATCACCGATCTTGACTTGCCCGAGATGGCCGTTGACGAAGATATTGTCGCACTTGATGTCCCTGTGGATCACCGGGGGATCGTGGCCGTGCAAGTAGACGAGACCGTGCAGGATTTGGCGCGCCCAGCTCTTGATGGCTCTGATGTCGACTCGTGGATACGCCTGCCGGTACCTGAACGTACGCCGTACGCCGATCGAGCTCGTTTGGTTAAATATATAATGATGAGAAGTTATTGCTTGAAGTTGAGAATCGACGTACTCTCGGAGGGTACCGGAAGTGAACATCTCGGTGATGAAGTTGAGAGTCCGGCGCTGGGTGTCGATCCACGAGGCGTGGAATCGGATGATGGATTCATGGCGGAGAGAGCTGAGCAGGTGCACCTCCGAGTACATCCGCTGCAGCACCTCCGGCGACTGCAGCACGTTGCAGAGCTTGGCCTGGTTCCAAGCCACCTCCGTGCCGTTTAACTCATCAAATGCCTTGTATCTGAACTTCTCCGTTAAGATTTCTCATCTTCTCTTCTCTTTTCAAAACAAAATTCTATTTATTTAATTTCTTGCTTGCTAAACAGATTGAAATTAAATTGTTTTTTCTTTTGAAGGATACACGGTCTTGGTGGCTCCTTTCCCGAGCACTTCATCAAACTGTTATCAGATCACACAGAAACAGAGATAATGAGAAGTCTGCATATATAGTTCTCAGTTCTTTCATGATGCAATCAATACATAATTAGGAAAATGATTGAAACGAGATCGAGTTTATTTACTCTGCAAATTGAATTATACGCTTTACAATTAATTAAGAACCACAAAATAAGAAGATATGACAATTGACAATTAATGAAGTCAATTCCAAGAAATAATTAATAGTTCAGATATATATACTAGTAGCAAACAAATCTCTCACTGCCACAGACTCACGCAGCAAATCGTCTCATATATGTCAAAAAAATGACGACGTTGATTCTTTAGAAAATTGCAGAGATGGTTGGCAACTCGCAATTCTCATCATTCAGTATTAGATGCTCCACGTCGTTTTCTCCACGGAAAACGCCATGTGACTTTCCATGGAGAAAAATATGCTTTCTTTCTTTTCCGTAAAGGCACCACGATCAGTATCTAATTCCAGGGAAATGAAGACGATAAAGAAAAGAACTACAGCTACAATAATTGAGTTTGAGTTTGAGTCTCCGTCAATTTAAGGGATTCATTATTGTAACAGGACATGTTTTTGCCCAATTTACGAAGAGCTTTAGCTAGCTGCTCCTTTAATTCCCTGAATAATCAATTGAACCAACAACGACAGAAAGAATTGTTTCATATATAATAATAAAAAGAGAGATCGAACTTTATATGATTCATTAAACAAAGAAGTAAAGGAGCAGAGGAAACAGAAGAGATTTAAAATATATATTAGAAATCAGCATGAGAAAGCATAATTACGCGTCCATAGCGGCCGGAGGGATCGACCTCCACGTAACCATTAGCGGCGGTGAGGCTCCTCTCGGCGCTGCTGCGCTCCCTCTCCCAGCGGCGTGCCTCCAACATGGCGAAGGACGAGGACGGCGGCGGAGTGTCGTTGGGTTCCGGCAGCAAGCGACTCTCATAGGAATTAAGATCAATAAGAGGAAGCGAATTGTGAATTTATGGACAAGAAACAGTCATCATCGATCGTATATAAGTGGAGGACTAGAGGAGGATAAGGAATCGAGATGCTTGTGTTCTTCGCCGCTGTGATTGTGTCTGAGAATTTTCTTTGTGGTTGATCAGGTGACCGCACTGCTTGTGGTGGTGGTTCAAGTGGCGGCTTTTGCTGGCCAACGTCGCGTATATATCCTCTGTTCTGGTCCATCTACGCGCATATACTTTGAGAATTTATTTTATTTTATTTTATTTTTAGAAATTTATGGAATATATATTGTGGCTAGAGATCGATCAGTCAAGGAAATAAATTAAATGTGGTCGATTAATTATTCGTGAGGTTTTTTTATTTGTCTTCTTGTTTTAAATCTAAAAATTAAATGGAAGAAAGTTCTCGCACGTCAAATATCGATGCGAGAAATTACGAAAAGGTTGGAGCGGAATTTGCATGTGTAATTCACGGTGAAGAAAATTGTGGTTTTTAAATTTTATTATCATCCTATTGCAGTCAAAATAGGGGGGAATAATTATGAGACCGACGGCGGCCGGAGATGAGGTTTTCCGGCGGTGGCAGACGTGCGTCAGTTTGGTGAAAGGCAGGGAAGGAGAGGCGAGTGTTTGGGTCAATATTGTTTCCTTGTGCGATTCATCATCGTGATTAGAGTCAGCTATTTCAGCTGATGATTGATTGTTGGCCAGATGTTGCTTTGTGATGAGATGATTTTTTGTGCTTGATTTTGACATTTGTGTGCAAATTGATATTTGCCATTATTAGATGATTAAGTCTAGTGGTGGACAAGTTATGTGAGGATGAATGACATCGCTTGTCCTAGGAGTTAGGGTGTAGTGGTTAAATTTTTTAGTAAAGTACAGTTTGGTGTACAAGTTCGTATCGTACGGATTAAACTTAAATATATAAACTATAAATATATATATATATATATAATATAGTAATATTAGCCTGCACAACCCTTGTGCGCGACAATCATGCGCATCTCTCACGCGAGGGCACCCTCGCACGTGAGAGTCACCCACGGACATCACACGCACGGGTTGTCCAAGGTAATTTTTCTATATATATATATATATATATATATATGAATTAAGTGATACATGGATTTTATTATTCATGTATCATGATAGAATAAGTTGATGTATCTCATTAATAGTGTATAGTTTAGGAGTTTCTATTGAATAGTATAAATACTCATGAAAGTGAAGTTGCAAGATAAATAAATTTTATAATACAAAGTCATTATACTAAAATTCCTCTTCCTAGACAACTTTTTGAGAGTCCACCACATTCCAACAAAGTGATATCAGAGCTAATGACATTAAAACTCTTTTTTTTCCAATACCCCCAACTTACCAAACTCAACTATGAGAGTTAGTCACTTAGAATGATTTTTGGATCCCAAGAAGTGTGGGATTTCGTTGAAAATGGTTTTGAAGAGCCTTTAGATGTGACAACTCTACCTCAAAACCAAAAGGATGCTTTGGAGAAAGGAAGAAAGAAAGAGAGATCAAGGTGCATGCTCTTACCATCATCTATCAAGATTTAGATGAAGACATGTTCGAGAAAATAGCCAATGAGATATCTTCAAAGAAAGCGTGGGAGACGCTTCGCAACTCTATTATGGGAGTAGACTGTTAGGACCTATACGTCCCGGCTAGAGTGGTCGTCTTCCTTCCTACACTTGTTAGTTCACACAGCGGAAATACTAAAAAAAACAAAAATTAACAACAAGGAAGAACACACCAATTTACGAGGTTCGGAGATAAAGCTCCTACTCCTCGGCTGTCTGTGAGGTGGACGATCCCTATCCGTCGGTGGATTAGCCCATGGAAGCTCCGACTATCTCTTGTCGCTCCTTGAGGGTGGAGAAACCTCGCCACAAACTCTTCCGAGCACTCTCAGATGCACAAGACACAAAGACTACTAATTAGTTGTTA
>JBAMIB010215810.1:0-23397 GCA_037177415.1 Kaempferia rotunda
GTGAAAAAGAAAATATTAATAATTTAATGGTGCCAAGTAAGCTCCTCATCAGCCTATTTATCTTTTTCTTTGACTGAGATATTTCACATATTTGATATTATTATGAGATTGGATCAACACAAAAATGTCATTTTCTTTTAATAAAAAATATTATAAATTAGAAGTCAATTGAATAATTTTGAGCTGGTAAGAATTTCTAATTCGATGGAATTCTGAACTAGTATTATTTTATTATTATTTTTTAAAAAATATACAATATTAAATATTTTTATTTAAGAATTATAGTTTTAATTTTTGAGAATTAAAAGGGTAAGAAAAAAATCGTTTTTTTTGGAGTGCTATATAATAGAACAGAGAGGAGAACGAGTATAACAGAAAAAGAAATCGTTCCCTTTCCTGTTGATGCATCTGAAGAAGGATTGCTAGTAGAGAGATCTTCGATCGGTAGGCGATAGATTGGATATTTGTTGCTGTGATCGTTGATTTCGCGGCCATTCGCTAGCTTCCGTACCCGTGAATCGCTATGAAATCCCGGAGTCCGTGAAAGGTGGAACAGGAAGGTTGAGGAAGCGGCGGCTTCTTCGGCGGGAGGTCAGGAGGAGGCTTTCCGGCTGCATTGCGCTTGAGAAGGAAGCAAGGAGCATTCCCGCTGCCGTCCATCGGTAGGTTTCGGCTCGGACGCCCTCTTTTGCCGGTCGTGATTTACGTTTTCCCTCTATTTGTGCAAGGGTTTTGAGATCTTTGCTTTGTACTCGGTAGGTTTCCGCTTAAGGTTTTCGATCTTTGTCAGGTGAAATAAGGAAACCGCTGGCGAGGGTTAGGGTTTATTTCGTTGGTTTGGGCATTTCCTTTCCTAATGCTATTTCTCAGAATTTTCTGCTCATGCTGTAACGAGTATCTGACATCGCTGGAAGAAGTTTAAATCTCTCTATATTTTTTAGTGAAACTCTTGTTGTGATATGGAACGCAGTTTTGAATTTTGCCTCGTAGATAGTCAATTTTTAAGGTCAACGAGTGAAAGTTGACCTAGATGAATATTACAAGTGAAGTCCAAGAGATCCATCTGCGCTTGATCTGTGGTTGGCATGTTTGTTCATCTCGTGGTCTTCATCTCTACAATTTGATGATTTTTATTTGAGTAGCTACTATCTTTTGTATAATTTCCCATAATCTTCAGTCATGCGCAAGGAATCTCTTACTACGGTGCAAATGAAGGATTGTTTTGTAGCAAGTTTTGAATGTTTATTTCATTTTAGATTGAAATTATGTGTGCAGTATATCTACGTTGGTCAGAGAAAATGCAGGGAGCTGTTCTGGTCGCCATTGCTGCTGCAATTGGCAATTTCTTGCAGGGATGGGATAATGCCACCATTGCAGGTAAAACCTGAATCAAATGTTCAATTTTTTCCTTCTCGAATGAAAAATAAAATGTTTGATATTGATTCCTATGATAGTGCATCTAATCTCATCATGCTTAGCGTGATCTTTCTATTAATTTTTCATGGAAGATGACCGGAGCAAAGTTTTGGTTCTTGATTCTCCCATGCTTGCATCTTTCTCAGGCTCTGTTATTTATATAAAGAGGGAATTTAAGTTGGAAGATCAACCAACAATGGAGGGATTAATAGTGGCCATGTCACTTATTGGTGCGACTGTCATTACGACATTCTCAGGAGCAGTATCAGATTGGATTGGTAGGAGGCCTATGCTAATTATCTCCTCAATTTTGTACTTCCTCAGTGGCCTTGTGATGTTGTGGTCTTCAAATGTGTATATGCTGCTTCTTGCAAGGCTTATAGATGGATTTGGAATCGGTTTAGCAGTCACCCTTGTTCCTCTATACATATCGGAGACAGCCCCATCTGAGATAAGGGGATTATTGAATACCCTTCCACAGTTCACTGGATCTGGAGGAATGTTTCTCTCGTATTGTATGGTTTTTGCGATGTCATTACAGATCCAGCCTGACTGGAGAGTGATGCTCGGTGTACTCTCTATTCCTTCCCTTCTATATTTTGTGTTGACTGTATTCTTTCTGCCCGAATCACCGAGATGGCTTGTTAGCAAAGGGAGGATGAAGGAAGCCAAACAGGTTTTGCAGAGGTTGCGTGGAAGAGAAGATGTCTCAGGTTTGTTCTATAATAAAGTGCACCACCCGATGGTCATTTTTGCATGATCTTTCATGTGTGTTTATGGCTTAGTTTCATCTTGACTCCTTAATCTATTTTTTGAGCTAAAGAACACCGAAAAGAATCAGTTTTTGCATGAACTCTCATGTTGGTTTACAATTTTAATTTCTGTTCATTATCCTCTATTCTATTTTTGATTTATTGGATGACTTCGTATTATGTTATCCAATTGCATTTAGCAATAAAGTCGAACATGTAGTTTTAATACATAATCAATGTGTCATTGCAATTACTGGAATCAAGGTCCTGAAATAGATGGTGTTTACTGAACAAAACTTGACACTCCACATTTGCTTAGATACTCCAGATTCTTTTTGCTCGATAAAATTTGATTTTTGATGTGAGATTCTCAAGAAGGCACAATGAGTTTCAGGAATTTGCAAGTTTTGGGTTTTAGAATGTGCCTTCGTAATTGCTTAGACTAGAGTTTTTTTTGGGTAAGAAAAAGGTGATTTTTTCCCCCAAAGTTTTAGCTAATGCAGATCTTTGCTCAAATACAAAACTTTATTTAATTAAAAAAAAGATCATCTTTTTTTTTCATCTACCAGATTAACTAAACTTGTTGGCTTGTTTAATACTTTAAATGTTGATTTTTATCTATCGTAAAGGTATCTTCTGTTTTCTTTTTACAGGAGAAATGGCACTTCTTGTCGAAGGGTTGGGAGTTAGTGCAGATACATCTATCGAAGAGTACATAATTGGACCTGTAAATGAACACCTCGATGAACAGGACCCAACAGCTGAAAAGGAGGCGATAATGCTATATGGCCCAGAAGGCCTCTCGTGGGTTGCACAGCCAGTTACTGGTCAAAGTCATCTTGGAAGTGCCTACGGTATCGTATCACGCCAAGGAAGTATCGTAAACCAAAGCATCCCTCTTATGGACCCTCTAGTTACCCTATTCGGGAGTGTCCATGAGAGGCAACCCGAGATGGGAAGCATGAGAAGCACTTTGTTTCCAAATTTTGGCAGCATGTTTAGTGTGGCGGAGCACCACCACAGAACCGAGGAATCTGACGAGGAGCAAGGTCTCCCAGAGGGCGACGATTACATTTCTGATGGTGCAGGTGGCGACTCCGATGACAATTTGCATTCCCCGTTGCTCTCGCGCCACGGAACTGGCATGGGTGGGAAAGATATGAGGCATAATAGCAACCTTATGCCAGGAAATGCTGGAGAGGCAGTTAGCAGTATGGGAATTGGAGGCGGGTGGCAGTTGGCTTGGAAATGGGTCGAAAGCGAGACTGCAGATGGAACGAAAGGAGGCTTCAAGAGGATCTATTTGCATCAAGAAGGCGTGCCTGCGTCGCGTCGAGGTTCCCTTGTTTCAATTCCTGGTGGTATCCCAGAAGAAAGTGAATATATTCAAGCTGCAGCATTGGTAAGCCAGCCCACCCTGTATTCGGAAGTCACCAGCCATCATCCGGCTGGTCCAGCAATGGTTCACCCATCAGAGGTTGCTTCCAAAGGGCCAAAGTGGCGTGATCTTTGTGAGGCAGGAGTTCGACATGCACTATTTGTTGGCATTGGAATACAAATTCTTCAGCAGGTAACTACAAACTATAGTATACAGAAGGAAATGATCCATTTTTCTAACTTTTCTTTGTAGCAATATAACCGCCTTTCTAATAGTCATCTACTGTTTTCTTATCACCAACATACGCATGATGTAGAAAGAAATATCTCTTTTTGTATTTGGATTTATTGGGAAACTAGTACCTCTCCACACGAGAGAAAAGTAGAGAATGCGAAAAGTATTCTATTTAGGATATAAACTCTTTGGATTGAGGTTCTATATCGACTATGAGACAACTATGAAGGTAAATAACAAAGAATAGCATTCTGATCGGATAATATTGTTGTCGGAAAACTTATCTTTCTCTTCATTGAAGTATGATTGTTCTTGTAATTTAATGATGACTTAGCAGTCCTTTCCACTATCAATATGAACTAAATTTGCTTTACATTTCCCAAGATTGCCTCGTTCACTCGAACCTAAACTGTCTCGTAAACTATCGAGAAAAATTAACTTCATTGCAGCGAAGGTTTACTTTCTTCCAGTTCAAGGTTGTTAATTAGGATGATAGTTTGATACTGTATTTTTATTAACTGAAGAACATTGTCACTTGGTACAATTTGTTACTCAATTTTTGCTAGCCGGTTCTTCTTATGTAGTAAGTTTTATTTAAACTCTTGCAGTTTGCCGGCATCAACGGAGTTCTTTATTACACTCCACAAATTCTCGAGCAGGCTGGTGTCGAAGTTCTTCTTGCAAACTTAGGAATTGGCTCTGATTCGGCATCCATACTTTTAAGTGCTCTTACAACTTTGCTGATGCTTCCATGTATAGCGGTCGCTATGAGGCTCATGGATGTCTCGGGTAGAAGGTAAACACTCCCATCTCAACTCCACCACTACAGTACTAGTTTTCGATATGTTGGTGCTCGTGCAATTTATTGTGATTTCCTTTGTGCAGAACTCTTTTGCTAGCTACGCTCCCCGTGTTGATTGCTTCGCTTTTCATGTTGGTTCTCACAAACCTTGTCGACTTGGGGACCGTTGCTCACGCTGTGCTCTCAACCATCAGTGTCGTGGTTTACTTCTGCTGTTTCGTCATGGGCTTCGGTCCAATTCCCAACATCCTTTGCTCCGAGATCTTCCCAACTCGAGTCCGCGGTGTGTGCATAGCCATATGCTCCCTCACCTTCTGGTTCTGCGATATCATCGTCACCTACACACTTCCTTTGATGCTCAACACCGTCGGTCTCGCCAGTGTCTTCGGAATCTACGCCGCCGTCTGTCTCGTAGCTTTGCTGTTTGTTTTCCTCAAGATTCCTGAAACGAAAGGCATGCCTCTCGAAGTGATCATCGAGTTCTTCAACGTCGGGACGAAGCAGATCGCCAGGGACTAATTCAAAGATTGAAAATGTCATTGAAACACATTACAAGTATACTTTTGAGGGGGCATGTTTACTTTGGATGCCCATTCTGGTTGAGGATGGAAATTTGAAAGGAAGGAATTTGTTTCTTTATACGCTTTTCGCTATCGATCTGTTTGGTGAGCTTCTTCCGTTGTGCATTCTATATGCAGCTTTAGCTTTGTTTGTCGATATACTCGTCCAATAAAACACTACTTTGATAGAAAGAATATGTTCTTGGGAATTTTTCAGTTCTTCTATTGTCGGAGTCTGTCGTCATAGATCCGACTATTTCTGCTCCGATGGTGAGCTTATCGTGTCGTTGGCAGCTTGGTCCAGTCGTATCGTTAATGTTCATGTTGTTGAGTCCTACTCGAGTACCAACCCGATACATTCTACGGTGTACAATTTTGATCCCGAGAGTTCATAACTTTGATTTTCAATGACTGATCGATATAGCTTATGTATATCACGCCCATAAACTGTGCTCGAGTACAAGCTCAATTTCTTCATCCGATCAGGCCATACCGAACCGATGAATAAGATGATTTCCTTCGTCACTCGAATAATTTTAAATATTAATTTATATAAATGAATATAAATGACAGTTTTCTGTTAAATTTATTAATTGATCTTATAAAGCTCAATTCTTATCGATGGTGATCTGGAAGACCGGTATCGATGAAGCCAATTTAGCCGGACCCGACCGATGCTCGACCGGGTTTAATCGATTTGGGCCGGCCATGGAGTTCGGAGTTATCGATGACGAGCGGCAGTTGCCCTTCTGGAACTCATCGACCATAAAAGCGCCACAATCCCTTGCGAAAAGGAACAGATTGCTGAGCACCATGGCGGCGATCGCGAGCTCCCTCGTCTCCGTCAACGGGCCCTCCCTCCAACAGAACTCCGGTAAGCTTCGTGCCTCGGTTCTCGGGGTCCTGGCGTCGATCCCCCCATGTTAATTGTCCTGTATCCCTAATTTCTGTTGATTCTGTGAAAATCGCACGGTCAGCCGCTTCTCGTGTTTGTGTGTTTTTTAGGGGGCAATTTTTAAGATCTGATGCAGGAATATGGTTGCATTTGTTTAGTCCTTTAGTCGAAAGAACTTTTTCCTCCGATTTCGTGGCTCGATTGACGTGCTTAGGATCGATTTTTTTTTTAAAAAAAATACTTCTTCATTCCAGGAAATGCGCTGAAGACGTCGGAGAAATCTTTTGTCATTTGCCATCCTCTCGGCTTGTCTTCTGCTCATCTCCGCCGAAAGAGTACTGGAGTTGCAATTCCCAGACGTCGATGCATTCTCAGAGCTTCTTATAGGTGATTTAATTGCTAAAAAGTGCCTACTTTTTATGTTATCTGTTTACTGATTTGCTAGAATTTAGGCGCTTGATCAAGAACTTAATCTATTAAGGAAGAGTTTTATCTGTATTTTATTGTATATTCAACACTCCCCGTCATGTGCTGATATACAAATTAGAATGTACTGACCAACGCCCAACACCCCAATTGATTTAACATAACTATATATCAATAGTGAGATTCTAAACGTAATTATGGATCAGTAGTAGGACTCTGACTCAAGATCTGAGACTTTTTAGTGCTGTGTTAAATAACTCGTTCAGTGTTTATTAACCAAACCAGGGCTTAGGTTCTGGTGTAAATTGAATAATGATTCACATACCAGCAACCATTATGGGCTCTTAGGCATGGATATTCACTTAAAAAGCCTGGTTGTTTAATCTTTTTAGATGATGCCAAATTTGACACCATTATTTAAGTCTCTAGTGGATTCCCACTAGTGATAGAACTTGATTCAAATTTGACGCCTGTCACAAATTTCAGAAAGGATAACTTCTTTATCAATTTTATGCACCAAGGTTTATAATTATAAACTGTGAAGAGATTCGACTTGATTCGACTTTCTTCCTGTCTAATTTAGCAGCAATTTTTTGTGCTTTGTGCAATCAAAATAGAGAGGGGGGGAGGCCAAGCACTGCAAGCTCATTTATTGGTGGCTTTTTGCTGGGAGGAGTGATGGTTGGGACACTTGCTTGTGTCTATGCACCTCAGGTACAAAGTGATCTTTTCTTCTTTAACTATCATCACCATTTCTAAATGTTCCATGTGTGGATGACTCAACTTCAGCATAATATGCAAAGTCTGTATCATATACTGCTAATAATGGTAAAGCTTCACCTTTTGCATCATTTTCCAGATGTAACTGAACCAGATCCGCAGTCTTTATAAATTAAGCTGGTGCGGTAAAGGGGAGAAAAGATATAACATTTGCTCTTATCTGACTTCAAGAGCACTTGAAATCTGTTGTGTTAGGGCATGTGCATGCATGTGGCTTTTCTATGTGTATTTTGTTCTTAAATCAGTTCTTTTTAAACTGTTCTATAATGATAGTAAATGATTTATAAACTTTCATTTCAAGATTATGCAAATGGCATTCACAGAGTTCAGCCGTGATCATGTCATTTTTATATTCCTCCTAATAAATGATTATTATTCCAGATCAGCAAAGCACTGGCTGGCACAGACAAAAAAGAACTTATGAGGAAGTTGCCAAAGTTCATCTATGACGAGGAGAAAGCTTTGGAGGTATGTGTTTTTGTAATAGTATTAACATCTGTGGCAGAAGGACCTTGTTACAACCAAACACACATATATATTGGAAACTGAAACAAAACTAACGATTAGGTTTTCTGGACACATCTCTTTCCCTCTTAGTTGATTCACTGATCATCGCTTGCTGATAAATAGAATGGCATCATTCCTGATAATGAATCATACAAACTTTGGGAAATTGCAGAATAACTGAAAATGAAAATTGTTTGAAATCAGTTTGTCTTATGTTGGAAGATCAACCAATAGATTAAAATGCTGTAACAAGGTTCCTTGATAGTTATTCTGGATTTGACACAATTAAATAATTATTCATCAATCATAGTCCCTGAACATAAAGGAAAACCAGTCCGTAAAGAAGACTACAGATTTGCAACATCAGTTACACAAAATGGAGTTTGCACTGGCCATTATTCGCTGAGCTTATATAATGCCAGGATATGATCCTTGTAGCTAATATTGTTTGGTCATACATATTACCACTAATGATAGATGTGATTATTACTTGGAGCACAATCACAGAATTGATCACATAGCCAACTTCAAATAGGTGTTATTCCTTGATGTGGCTGAAAACAAGGTTTAAATTTCAAACTTATCATTCGCCCACTGACTGCAATATCGAACACTTTGACCTCAGTTCTGCAAGTTGTGAGCACCTTATTCAGTTCCAGGCAAGCATTTTCTGCGGCCATAAGTGTCATGCAATTGTAGTGAGCATCTGCAGTTTTGGCTGCGAGCGGAAGTGGGTTGGTAAATTCACGAGCAGAGCAACTAAATTTATTTGCAAGGTTAGGTGGATGGATAGTTGCTGTTGGCTCTTCCCAAAACCATGATTGTTGGCTAGGGAAGATTCAATGAGGTAAATTGTGAGCCTCTCTTTTTCTCCCTCTTCAACTTCTGCTGCTCCTAGACTCAACTCCCCTACTCCTCATCGATGCTACTGATTCCATGTACTGACCAGCACCACATCGATACTATTTTATCCCTGCCGGAGACTCTAACTTTGGCTCAAACGAAATTTTGAACTTTGGTAAAAAAAATGTGAATATGGATTCATCACATATGTTCTATATTGAATGATTGACTTAACTAGTCATTGGACACATAATCAGGAGTTTTCTAAAGCTGATGGGACTTCAATCTCAGGGTTAAATGCTGTTCCTCCTTTATTTATTTTATCAATTTGATGTGTTTTAATGAAGGGGAGTTATGGCACAATGGTAAAAATGTTGTCGTGTGGGTGGGAATTTCATGCACTGAGTTGTTCTTTTTGGTTCTCCAGACAATTGAATTCTAGTTCTATATTAGCAAGTTCATATTGCTCACAGTTTCGATAACTTGGCAAAGAATCTATGCTTTCGTGCCTTTACTGTATGTTTAGCTCAGATTTGGTACCTGATTTAAGCTTCATATATGCTTACGATATCGCATTGGTGATTACAGAAAACCAGGAAGGTGTTGACACAAAAGATTGATGAACTTAACTTGGCTATCGATGAGGTTTCTTCTCAAATCCATGCAAATGACAAGCCAAATGGAGTGGCTGTGTCTTCCGATGAGATTGAAGCTGCTATATGAATGTCAATTTGGTCCGGCAGTTGTTGTCTCTAAGCTAGTTCTCCCTTTGCCCTCTGCTTCTTTTCAAGGTACAACTTGTCGATCGGTTTGAAGTCGTCACGAATAATATGGTTCTTGATTAAAATGCTCCTTGTAAAGCCTAGCCACGTGGTTGGGTTGCTTGGATTGCTAAACTTAGTGGTTGCACCACAGTGAAATTTAGTTGTAAGTTGATTAGAATTTCTGCTTTTTTTTTAATCACCTATGAAGAATATGTTTCTTTGTTGCAAAGATTATGCTTTAATGGGGGCATTTGGTACATAAAAAATATCTGGAGTATTTTTTTTATTTGATGATAAAAATAAATTAAACATTTGAAGGAATATTCATATTTATTTATTATTCTTTAAAAAAAACCTATCTTTATTTTGTTTAATTCTCCAAGCAATATGTATTTTGAACTTAAAAAAATAATATTTTATGATTAGACCAGGTCAGCCTGGTAAATTAGGTCTGGATGATCTAGTACATTAATATTTAATATTTAAAAATTGACTTCTGAATGTCGCAATAATAATTTAATAGATCCACCATAATACAATTCTTTTCTTTTATCCGGACTTAAAATTGACTATGACTTATGAACATATATAAATTATATTTTAAATTTATCTTATGAAGACGATTTCAACTCAGAAACAATTATCTCTTCACTATAAATTCAACCAACAACACAAGTGAATAGACAATGGGTTCCAAACACGTCCGAGACGAAATTAGAAAATAAGGCGTAAATAAAATTAGGATCGTATCAAGTTAATGATATAGTGGCATTGGCTTTGAATGCATCCCTCAACTTCAAATCAAACAAAAATGATAAGTAGTGTCTTCGTATCAACTTTCGGGTTTCCGATTGGATTCAAATGTTTGCGATATCTTCTAAAAAGAATCTTTGGTCATCGTTTGATCTTCCTCTACAGCTCTCCGTGATCCATCGCGGAGGAACCACTGCAACCAACACAGCCAAACAGGTTAGTAGTATCCGTAAAGCCTATCATAAAGCAAAAGGAAGTACAGATATGTTATGTGTGCGAACCGGGAATTGTGAAGATTCTTCTCGATGAAAGTTCTAGAAGAAATGGTATAATGCGCCTAGATTGAAAGAACCATACTTGTCTCATGAACAATTTCAAATGTATCATCAAAGTTTTCCGATCGCTAAGATGCTACAAAATCGGAGCAAAAAGTAGCAACAATTTGATCACTCCATGTTTGTAAAGATACACCCACCATTCTAGGGGACCATACTTATTTATTGAAAGTTCTAGGAGGATTGGGAAAATGTTACTAGATTGAAAGTTCTTTCAGCAAAACTTTCGATAACTTTGACTTATACATGAACCCACTATTTTAAGAACCTTGTCTCTTGACCAAGGTTTCAAATGCCGCGTCTAGAAATTTTAGGACCGGTAAAATGCTACTAGATAGAAAGCATCACACTGCTAATCAAATTAGTATCTCTGTTGACCAAGGTTTCAAATGCTGCATCTAAAAGTTTTAGGACCGGTAAAATGTTACTAGATCGAAAGCATCACACTGCTAATCAAATATTAGCATCGCGTTTGATCATTCGACATCAAATGCATAAACGAATCCCACAGTAAAGACCGTACTCTGTCTC
This sequence comes from Kaempferia rotunda, assembly GCA_037177415.1. NCBI lineage: Eukaryota > Viridiplantae > Streptophyta > Magnoliopsida > Zingiberales > Zingiberaceae > Kaempferia > Kaempferia rotunda. The sequence continues at coordinate 10,977 of JBAMIB010215810.1, forward strand.
ATGGGCCATACCCAGAAGAGATCGAGGCCTTGGAAATTATTTAAAGATGCACTCAAAGACCACGAGCTATGGCACAGATAAAGGAATGTAGTAGGATCATGCACCTGAAATGTGATCTGAGTTCTAATGGCAGAAATAGCCAACAGGAGATCACCACAGGGATGCTAATTACCTGGAGTAGCTGCAGTGCTTGCTGAGATCTTGACAAAGGGCTTTACTTACACCGCCAGATTGCGCGAATCCTTTCTTTATCCACTCTGCAAGCTGCAAAAAGAAGATGTTCTTGAGTCGGTGTTAATGCAGCACTACCAAGAGCAAAATAATCGATTTGTCTTGTATTGGCTGCTGTACTTTTGGTTGGGTTAACTTTGTGTTGGAAACAGATCGACAAAAAAACATTGGAAAAACAAAATTATCAAAGATGCAAAATGAAACCTCAGCTCACCTCATCCTCTGTCTCCTCCAGCAACCTGAAATGCAAAAGACATCAGATCCCTCGATCAAACAGGGTCTCCCTATGGCATGATGTCAATAGGAACTGACAGTTCTGATGAGCTAAATTTTGTAGATGAGCCAATGCATCATCTAAGATATAGAAAGCTTAACATTATCGACTCCATGATGAGGTACTAACAAGGGAAGTATAAGGTCCACGTTACCGAAAACAATGTTAAATTGAGAATTTGAGATTCTCATAAATAGGGTAGTAAGCGAACTAATATTAGGGAACAAATTCAATACTCACCTAAATAAGAGTTCGTATATGTTGGTTTCATATAAAAAATATATAAATGAATGCTCAAAGACTAGTATGCTCAACTCATTGATATTTATAAACAAAGCTCCTTGTGATCTTGTTTCTTTAGTTTTTAATTCAAAGATACAAAAAAATAAAAACATATGTATATTTTGCAACCTTATAAATTCCAAGTTTCAAATTATCTGTGGTAGGTTAAAAATGAGTAATAATATAAGATTTATTTATTGGATCAATAATTTAACTAAATTGTTAGGACAGACACGTCATTAGCGAGCTCATATAACTATATAAGTAAAAGCTGATTTTTAATAAACAAATTCAGACAAACTTGACAAGATAAACAAACAAAACGATATTGAATACCCTCAAGCAAAAAGCATGGAAGATAAACGACAATAGGCGGGACGATAATACATAATCTACCTTCCACAAAACGAGGATAACTGCTTCGAGTATGCTCGTGCTGCTTGCTTATCTGCCTCCATTAAACAAAAAGAGAAGAATAAAATAGAATCAGAATACTTTGATAGATAACAGTTATTTTTTCCCCCACATAAATAAAGAATCAAAGTAATTAGCATAATGGGGTAAGGTCCTCTAAACTGGGTCTACATTTTAGAGCCACGGTCTTAACTGGCCATTAACTGATGTATCATAACTGACAAAAACAAATGCCCAAGACCAGAACAAAAGCAATCATCCATCTCGGTCTCTTTAAGAGGATAGATAGAATACAAGAACAAGAAACTGTCATGAAAAGCAGAAATATAATAACCATGAGGCTTCTTTCTTTCTTCTAGTGGCCAGAAAGTAGGAGCTATATTACTGAGAATTTAGAAATATGGAAATGGAAATATAATTCATCTTATAGGAGTGAAAGAAAAGAATGAAATAGTATTATTCACAAATTACATGTGATAAAACACATCACACTTCCATTACCAAATAATGAAAAAAAAATAAATAAAACAAGCCTTTTTCTATTGATCAGTTCTTTCAATTGCACATAAAAATTAAATTTTAAAAGTGCTTGAATAAGTGATTTACAACTTTGTGACACACAAAAGACGAATAGTTTAGCTACTCACCACCTTCAATGCTGTCCCAACTTCTTACTTTTACCCACATTTGTTCGCCTGAATCTAACTGCTAACATTAAATACAAGTCATTAGCAGGAAACATAGTTACACATTTTCGATTTCTCTGTTTCTAAGGAAGAAGTGAAAATTGTGCAGACTGACTAATGGGACTCAATTCTCTTGAAGAGAAAACCTACCTCCTCAAGAGTAAAATCCAGCATTTTTTCACAGAGACCATCAAGGAGTTCAACCACCCTTAACTCACTGACTCTGTTTGAAGTGAATATCAAATACGTTAACCAGATAAAAATCATCACAAAGAACCCAATAGTTTATAACGTGTGATCCATTGGCTCCATATAGAAATCCTTCCATTGTAAGGTAAATATGCTAGAATTTATAAAAAAGCAAATTGATTTTTGGTGCTTATCAGGAAAAATTAAGCTTAAGAATTGAGTTGTCAATATATTAATATGCATCTGTTACAAACTGATAACGAATACTATAATGTACGCAGTACATTGATACCTGTAATCAATTACTTTTCCTTCACGTTGTCCTCTTGAGTCCAAGCGATGGCGCATATCTAGATGATTTCTTGGTTTCTCCTGCAGCAAAAATCAATTTCAAAATCATCAATATTCTGCATGTGTGTCAACAGTTAAGTTCACACAAGACCATGAACAAGATAGCAAAAATTGAATCAAATAACACAATCCAAATTAGGTTTATTTTGAACATATTTTTATCTGTGCAGCCTTAAAAAAAAGAATCATGGAGACGGCAAGGAAATAAGATGGAATTTTCAGCTGACAGATGGCCTCATCACGTGATCTTGAAATATTCTCCTATTTACATTGTATAAGGTATTCAACGGTAGCGTTTGAACTTGAAGTGACTGTATAGATCCTATTGCGAGGAAACCTTCCTTCAAGCACTCAAAAATCTACAATTGTACTGTAGGATTCGCTAAATAAACTATTTGACACCAGAACCTAAAGTATTATGTTGTTTTACGGTTGCCAAACTCAGCTAAAATTCACCATAGTGCTTTTAGAGTTTTAGGTAATGAAAATTACAGTGAGTGAATTCAAGTCATGATAACTATGACTAGTGGAGACACACATGTCAATGCCTATTGATACTCGATGCTGGTAGACATGATAACGAATTTCCTTATATAAATACCTGTCTCATGCAATGTTTGCAACAAGCAAGAATGCATATATTTGTTCACAATACCAATAAATTAAGCAATGCAAGATAACTATAGAAACCTCCATCAATCACTACATTTGCTTGCATCTTTATTAACATCTGATGAAACTAATTGAGTTAGAAATGAGCTGGGCAGAGGTGTCTTCAATTTGAATCACAAAAGACAAAATTGAGATCATTCTAAAAAAAGATGGACAAACAGTTTGTGGAACATGAAAAATAGAAAATAATACATGATGTGAGAGTCTAAACCAGTATGTTAATAGTGAACGGGGCAACAATTAACTAGTAAAGTAGATAGTGTGATACTTACATTAGAAAGTCCAACCTCTATTTCAGCCTGCAAAAAATTACAATGTATCTCATGTAAGAAAGGCAGAAATCAAGGATAAGATACTGGCTATTGATGTTTGCACAACTTAGCAAGTAATTTGATGATTCTGTTCACTAGGTGATAATCGGTGACAGGTATGGCACTTATAATATAAACATGTCTAATTACAAATTTCAAATCTTCAAAAGGAATCACAAAGTATAACCTTGTCACCAATAGTAAGGTCAGTCCATCACCTCACAATCAAGAGTGAGAGTGAAGAAAGTGTCTCTATTTATTATGGTTGGCCCTCTTCCAGAATGGAAAAAAAACTAAAATGCCCTCTTCTACAACCTCCACCTCCAACATCAAATTGCAACGTCACTCATTCACGAGCATCACCACCCACAATCTCAGTCTTGTTTTGCAAGCAGGTGTTGGGAATAATGGTCATATTTGAGAATATAGTATTTTTCTTCCCAAATTATTGTAATCAATCATTATCATCATTGAGCCATGTGCCCCGACTATCTAAGGTTGGCTACATGAATCTTAAAAATTCTATGCAAGATCAAATTACTAGCAATAACTATGCCTTCATTGAGTTCTATGAGGACCATATTACAAGTAATATCCAAATTGGAGTAGCCAGAAGCAATATCTATCCTTCTCAGCAGAAACGAGTGCTTGAGGCTCGATCCTCAGAATTATTAGCAGCTACTTCATTCTTGCACTTCAATATAAATTTCGAAACCTCACCATCTTGGTAAACTCATGGCAAATGTTTTCAAGACTAAAATTAGAAGTAAATACGAGAAATAGACAACGACATCATTGTCCAGCTACAAATACTCCTAGATAACTTCGGGATCCACGGAATCCACGATAAACAAATATAGCAACACGAAAGGGGCGTGAAAGGCACCGCGACAGCGTTGCAAGCGGCGCATCTGTCATCTATTGAAGCGACGGAAACAAAAATCGCTAGAAAAGCAATGAGCTGCAATGCGGATCCGGCGATCGCCGATGCCTTGATCTTCATCGTCGCCTTCATCTTCGCCGGCACGCTGCGATCGACAAAATTGGCAATATGAGGATCCACTGACGAAAGCCCTCGTTAATTACCGCACTAATCGGGTCGGAACACTTTGTGGCCCAATTAAGGCCCACTGAGTCTAGTTATAGTCCACTATTTGTCTATTTTCCATGGTTATTATATTTTTTTTAAAAAAAATTCTGCAATTTTTTTTTTAAATTAAGGCCCACTGAGGTGGCGTAACATTAATGAAAACTACCAATTAACTGAGCTAAGTCGAACTAAATTTAGTATAATTTAATTTTTTTGATAAAGTAATTGATGCAGATCAAGTCGAACCTAAAATAAAATAAATTAATAAAATAATTATTCAAATTTAGTTTATTTTTTTTAATGAGTTTTAAATCGGTTTAAATTTCATTTGAGTTTGATTTAATTTGATATCATTCAACTCCCAATTTAAAATTTAAGATTGCATCATTGTTTAGAATTTTTATATTTTAAAATTTATTTAAATAACTATTTAGCTTTATAATAAAAGTTTAGCATCAAGTTTCACCTTCGACAAATTACTAAATAAAATTTTTTTAGTAGATAGTTAATCTAAGAACGTAGGATTGATAAATCATGCATTATAAATATTTTCTGATTTATAGTAGACTGATGGATCATATGTTAGCATACTTTTTAATTTATCTGAATTTTTTTTAATAGACAGTTAATCTAAAAACGTAGGATTGATAAATCATATATTATAAATACTTTCAGATTTATAGTGGACTGATGGATCATATGTTACGTGCTTTTTAATTTATCTGGATAGTTTATAGAAATTTTTATACGACTTGACTCGCAACACAAATAGTAAGAGAACTAGAATTCGAATTTAAAATAGAACAAATATTCTAAAAGTAGACTTTTGAATATTAAATAAAATGTTCATTGAATTTATACATTTATCTTTAAAATTAATGGAGTCCTAAATATCTAATCCATTAAAAATATTTTAAATATTAAATTATGGATAAAATATTATTTTAATAATATTTAAAATAGGAATATTCGTGCCCATTTAATTTAGTATCAATTTAAAGAAAATGATATTTCCAAACGCTTTCCAATTTAAATAAACGCTTTTCACCCCATAATTAATAGAGGGAAAAAGAAAAGGAAAAGAAAAATAAGATGGAGATCAATCTAATTCCCCGCATTCTTAATCGAAACCCTAAATTTGTAGATTCCCCGAAGCCCAATGGATCCCCTCCTCCCATCGTTGGAGGAGCGTCAGCTGCTGGTCTCGTCCTTCCTCCAGATCGTCGTCGGCCAGACGACCGCCATCGCCACCCAATTCCTTCAGGTACGCCCGCTTCGTGCAAAAGTTTGGTTGTCCTTGTGTAGTTCTCGATTAGTCAATTCCTTTCTTGAAGTCCCCGATCTGATCAGTGAATTCCACACAGGAAGCAAGATGGAATCTTCATGACGCTATTCGACTCTTCTTCTATGTCAAAGACAGCGGTGGGGTTTCATCGCCTTCCATGCCTCCGCCGGCCAATGGATATCTCAGGTGAGCTTGGACGGATTCCGCCCATCAGATTGAGCTCAATATTGGATTTTTTTTTTCTGAAAATTTTGCTTCCTGCAGTGAACTGGAGAGTTCTATTGGCAACATGAGTTTTGTGCGTGATGATCCAGTGGATGAAGCTCCACCTTCGTCGTTGGCTAGGTATAAGATGATTTCTGGTTGATTCATAAAATATCCAGTTTCATTTGCTAAAAAAAAAAAAAATCAAGGTGCAATCTTTTCATTCACAAGTTGAACCATTTGGTTAGAATTTAGAACACCCACAATGAGGCGTAAATTTGGTGAATAAGTGACTTTTTTATTGCTCGAGTAAAAGATGAATGTGTGCTTTCGTCAATCTTATTTTTCAGTCAGGGAAACTTGGAACTTGTTTGTTTACTTATTGCATTTGTTTCAACTGCAATAGATGGAAATTCATCTTTTAAAATTGTCAGATTGGCAATTTGCTGTTAATTCTGTTCAATGCTTGGTTGAGCCAATGCTAAATGGAAGAAAAATATTTTGGCCAACATTTTCAACTAGTAGTAACTATATTAGTACACCTCTCCACATTATTATTCAAGATAACTGAAAAATAAAGAAATGTATCTGGTATTTTTGTTGATAGAAGAGAACGAATGGAGTTCTAGATTCTGGCCAAATGAAGTTTTTTCTGTGAGAATGGATGTCTGATTTTAAGCTAGGTTAAAAACTATTCAATATTGGTAAAGGGGAAATTTTTAAATATGAAACTATATAACTTGTGCATATTCTAACTAAAGATCAAACAAAGAGAAGTTTAACCTTGTTCTGAAGAATTATATATTTCTCGCGACAAACGATACAAAAACTGTAGCCTTGGTAAAGATTTCAATTATATACAAAAAAGTTCAATTAGATTGCGAATAAAGATTATTATGATCAAACACAGCTATCAATCGGTGACGTATTGATAAAACTATGCTGTATGTAATATTGTTAATCTTCTCCTTTTCGTTCATTCTTCTTCAGACTTCAATCAGGTCAAGTGGTTGCACCCTGCAATGATGGTTCGATATCAAGACGATCTGCTGCACGGGAATCAAAAGAAAGTGCACCGTCAACGGTGAGTTCCTCCCACGATAAGCTTGCTTCTCTACCATTCAACTTGATTTACCAAGGGACGTCTGAACAGGTCTCATACTATGAATTCTCATGCTTTCTTAGTAATTTTACTCAGAGATCCATTCGCAAAATTTTTCTAGTGGTTAATGTGGGAAACATGAATTAGTTATTTGCAAGTAACAATTGAATGGATTCGGAAAATGCATGTATATCTAATGAGAATGACTTATAGTTCACACGCTTGTCGTCTTGTACCCAATTCTATTTTATTTTTTGTTCCTTTCGCTTACCCTTCATCCACCAGGCCTATCATATGCTAGAACAATTTTCTTAGGCCTTTTTTATGTTAGCAATATTGTATGCAAAACACTGTTGATTTATTTATATCGAGAGGGATTACAACAACAAGAAGCTTCCAGTCTTGATTATTTGAGGCTGGCGATATAGATTTCTTCTCTTCAATGAACTTTACATGGGTCTTTTGATGCACATTTAAATAAATCTTATGAGGTTCTCTTTTGCCTTGCTTTGATTATCACACCTTCAACTATAATTGATTAAACTCGTATAGCTATGCCTACCCTAACAGCTATACTCACAAATTATTAATATTTTCATCTCGTCTACATTAACTTTGTTTTGTATGCTTTAAAGGAAAGGGACATTACGATAATATCGGAAATGCTAATCTATGTAGTTAACACTGAATGCAATTGACTGAAGAGGTAGTTATTTTCAGTCCTTTATATCGATTTACTCAGATCTCTTTCATTGACAGTATTTCTTTTCTAGGTTTCTCTTCCATTTCCAGAGAAAGGTTCAAAGGCGAATCATTCGTATCTCTGTCAGAAACGTCTAAGAGAATATGATTCTGCGTTCACGAACATACAAGGTATTCAGACCGTGTTGCTTACTATAGAAAACAGGCCATCAAGTAGAACAATTGGGTTGCGTATCGTAATTTCTCGTATCTTTTTGTCGTCGATGCATACCTAAATCAACTATTAAATTTTCATGTATATAAACTCTCGTTTTAAGTCAGGTTTAATGAGAAAAAAGTATACTACTTCATTGTTTAACCCTTGATAGACACTGAGGATCCTTCTAAGAGGCAACGCCTACTCGACAATGAACCTAACCGGGATAAAAATGGCGGCGCCTTCTCATGTGGAAAGCTGGCACATTCTATTATCCCGGAAGAACCGAAGGATACAAACGAAGTTTGTAGAATTCGGATTCGTCTTCCTGATGACGGGCGTTTTATTCAGCGGAACTTTCTTCGAACCGACTCAATACAGGTAGTAATTTGTTTATCAAATTTCACACCCTTCCTAACATGAATTTGATCCTCTGCTATGCAGCTTTTGTGGTCTTTCTGTTCTTCGCTTCTAGGGAATGGACAAGGCCGCGGTTTCCACTTCACTCAAGCCATTCCCGGCGCATCGAAAAACCTGGAATACAATAGCAACCTAACTTTCGATGAAGCGGGGTTATCGGATTGGGTGGTCACCTTGGTTTTGGATTGAAAAACAGTTTGTCAACAAGAAGGGTTTATGTAATGTCACCTTGTGCATAGCCACCAAAATAGATTCTTGTTTTCGATGTTGTTTGGTCGCATCGAAGAATTGTAGCCATGGGTCGATCTAGACCTGGCGAGCTCGATTGTAAATGGGCAAGGTCTTCCAATGCTATTGAATGACACTGGAATGGATTAAAGCTTTTAAGAATACTGATTTTTTTTGGGTTAAATCTATTTCTTGATCTTTGTTTTCTTTTTTTATTCTTCAATAATTTCAAATAGGAACAGTAGTGTTGTTTCGATACATGTTGATATCATCAGACTCTCAATAACACAATATAATCTAACATTTAAAATTATATCACTTTAAATTTTATAAGTTTAATTAATTTTAAGTCATATAAAATTGACATAAATAACATTATTAGTATTTATTATACATAGATATTGAAATTTCATTTAAATTGGAAAAAGTTGTTAATTTTCATATTTTTGTTGTACTCACCAGTCTATATCTTTAAATTTTTAAAAATAATATAATATCATGTATGCAACAACAATGTCACAATCGAGCACAGTACAATTTTTAATAAAGAAATTGATAAAGAAGCTTGAACGCAATCAAATGTGACCCATTTACACTCCTAATATTTTCATATAAAGTATTATTTAGTAGAGATTTTGGTAAAACGAGGGAGGAAAGTCCTATATTTCATTAGTGAGGATTTGCCTTAAAAATTATCCAACTCATCCAAGAAACTGATAGCTGTTGTATAAACCAGTATGCATTGAACAGTCATATATATTCTTCTTCTACAACATGGAAGCATTCAGCATCGTAGTGATTGCGAAATATTAGGTTTCACGAGGTTGTTCGAGACCAAGTTCGGGAGTGATGAATTTGTAAAAAAAAACTTGAAAAAATTGTGCCTTATTGGTATATATGCTTGGTGTAATGCACCTGAAAAGAATCTGGTTCCACAGTCATGCTGCAGCTGATTGCTCCTCTCCAAGGTTGTCGAGTTTCAGAGCTTGCAATAGCTTCGGCCAAGATTCGGAGATTCCTCCAGGCAGCTCGAACTCTAAGAGCTTCCCGCGCTTGCGATAGAACTCTTCTACGGGCTCGCTCTGCAAGGATGAATAATCATTTTGATTGAAGACTAGGTTAAAAAGCAGCAGTTTAACAGAGTATAATGATGGATTGTTGGTCCACAAGTCTAAGGAATCGGTGTGTATATTTGGTTATAAAAATGAACTAGAAACAAAGATTTCCATGAAATTGCAATCATTGTTAGTTATTCCCTATTCCATTGCCGGGAAAATCAATTCCGACTCTCTCATTATCAAAAGAATATCTATTCCAACTCTATTTAGTTCTTTCTAGAAATACATACTTTTCAAGGGCAAGATGGATAAGGCATCAAACTAAGCGAACTAGACGGATTGAGTGAACTACACAGGGCAAGTGAACCACAGATAGTATGAGTTGTGAAAGGGCCAAAAGGACCAAATGAGCCGATTGAGTGTGCATATATATACATGAGCTAGAGTCTCTTATTTGAAAGGACTTGCATACATATAGTCACTCACTTTGAAATGAACTCTCTTCTTACCATGAACGACTGATGTGACTCGATCTGAATCTAGCTTAAAAGCTCTTGGGTCAATTATAAGTCTATCCTTACCCGCAAATTATTCACTCTTGACTCTGCCGCGTATCCAGTAGTTAAGAGGAGCCAATGACTCCGGCTGCATATTGAAATCATGTAATTGTGATGCGGGTGCCCTATATATCCTGAAGTTCGTGCAAGGGATTCATTCAATTTCCCTAGGGTTCTCTTATTTGATTACCAATAATGTAAGTAAGCATGATAATCAATTTCACAAATGAAGATGCAGAATAGTTTGCTGGAGATACTGACATCATCTTCAATACCAGAAGTTGAGGGAGGAAAAGAAAGGTATATGTCAAAGAACTTATGGAAGATTAAAGAATGTAAGTAATAACTTATTCTGTCCATTTCATCTAGCAATAATATGTGTTCTCAATAGACTACGCCATAAAGAAGTTCTGAAAATGATGCGATGCAGAAGGTTAAAACAGAATTTATATAAATTAAGTTCCTCCATATGTAACCGTAAATTAGTTGTGAAACTAAGCAATAATGTAAGGAATTTATGCATTACCATTTCATGATATACTCGCAACCGTTCTTTCACCACCTCTCTAGTGTCATCTGCTCGAGTAATGAGCTTCGGCATACAGTGTTCGGGAGGCAAAATCGGAGCCATAATTATATCCGGTCTCCCATTTTCTCCCTTGATATCAATGGAGGCAACATTAAAGTTACCCCCACATTGGCTGCAAATTCTTCTCCCGAGACACTTTGTGAGCAGTATATCTTCTCTGAGCCTCAGGTTGACAACAAGGTCAATGTCTGTTACTCCCCCTAGAATTTCCTGAGATATAGTAGTATTTCATGTAAAATACTCAGAAAAATATCAAGTGCTGACTGGTTTTCAGAGCATGAAATTATCTCTAAGACACTAAGGATTCTGTGAGAGATGGTTATAACCAGAAACCATCAATCAAAAAATTACAATATGTCATAAAACAATTATAGGGGAATCATGGCAGAACTGCCATGAGCAAAACACAGAATTAATGAGAAAACCTTGAAAAGAATAAAATTATCCAATTGTACTAAAAACTACTATAAGAAGCTTGTAAATTTAAATTGAGAAGTGCCCAAAGTGTGGGGTAACACAGGTTTTGTTAAAGGAGATGAAGTTTGAAATGTAGTATCAATTAAGGCGGCTTGCTTTTAGATTTTGGATTGTTAGGCAAAAAAGCTTGTTCTTGTTAGATTTTGTGCTGGGGTTTTCATAATTCATATACCACAACATTTAGGCCAGGGAATTATTTGCTTGGATGTAGTGATTTGTCAATAAGTGATAAGAAGGGAACTTCCCTTTGTCTCTCTTTATTTCTCCACTAATGTGTGTTCATCTAGTCTGGTATTTTGAATTAGAAGGAAGATTTCTCTGAATCCAAGGATAATGGAACCAAAAACCTAAGTCAAGTCAAGACGAATATCAGAAGATTAGGAAAAATATAGGATTTTTTTTCTCTTTGAAAATTCTCAAGTCACTTAAAAACAAATGAGACAACCAGTACCATGGAACACAATCAAAGAAATATTAGGAAAAAGAAAAATCTGATAAATCTATATGAATATGGGGATTCAATGCATCGGCTATTTAGCGAGAAGTTTTCAGACGAGTTTAGCTAGACAGAGCTGTTCTGAATACCTAAAAGGCAAATCATTTAGGGAAACATCTACATGATATGCAGTTTAAATTAGTCATACCCGAGTGTTAACCTTCAAAATCTTCTAGACGAAGAGCACCTTAGAAGAATAGCAAAATAAAAGAATTTGTTACCATTCTAATTGCTAAATGTTGGAAAATAAATGCATACTAAAATGCCATTTTTTGGGGAAAAAAGTTAGATATACAGCTAAGTATTGCAAAAAAGGCTTTGAAGAAGCAGCAATTGGTAATAAAATGATGCCCTTACCATTTAAAGGGAGAAATAAGATACACTAATTTAATACAAATTTAAGTCTTAACATTGCTATTGTACTCACTGCTTGTCGTGTTGTTCGAGGAAAACCATCAAGAATAAATCCTGATTCACCTTTATTTACTCCATCTTCTAGACGCTTGGATAAGAGATTGATGATAATCTCATCAGACACTAAATGTCCTTGATTCACAATTTCCGCAAGCTGCATGGTTAGATTGAGATGGTGTAAGTATGACATATA
>JBAMIB010215919.1:0-12399 GCA_037177415.1 Kaempferia rotunda
CCTGCACCGGCTAGTCAAACTTACCCCCGCATACTGTCATTTTTAAAATTTTCATTTTGCCCTCGTACTTTCCGTAGTTGTTAAAATACCCCCTATAATTTCTAAATTGCTATTTACCGCTCAAATTTAGATTCTACAATCTACAGGCGGTTTATCAAGGATTAAGGGGGAAATAAACAAATAAAATATACTAAACGTCGGAGGGTATTTTTTAAATATTCCATTGCCTTTATTTTTTTTTTAAAAAAAAGAGAGTGAAAATTAGAAAATGCACTATGCGAGCGCGATCACAATTCTATCTTGTTTTGAGAAAAAACGCCTCTTCTTCCTCTCGAGTCCGTTCTCGTAGGAGAAGCAGGGGAGAGGCAGCTTCGCCGCGATGAGCTTCAGAGGGGAGGAGAGTGGGAGCGGCGGTGAGGACGGTCGCGGCGACCTGAGGAAGCCGTTCCTCCACACCGGCAGCTGGTACCGGATGGGCATGGCCGGCATGGGGTCGCGGCAGTCCAGCCTGATGGCCTCCTCCGCCTCCGTCCTCCGTGACTCCTCCATCTCCGTCGTTCTATGCACACTCATCGTCGCCCTTGGCCCCATCCAGTTCGGCTTCACGGGCGGCTACTCGTCCCCGACCCAGGACGACATCATTTCCGACCTCGGACTCTCGCTATCCGAGGTCGCCCACTACTTCCCTCTTCCATCTCCGTTTCTTATATTCTTCTTAGAATTCTCTCTTTCGACCGATGTGATTCGATGCTTTCAGTTCTCGATATTTGGTTCCCTTTCAAACGTCGGTGCCATGGTGGGTGCGATCGCCAGCGGCCAAATTGCCGAATATGTTGGGCGCAAGGGGGTGAGATGAATCTAAAACCCTTTTTTGACTTCTTTTTTGAAAGTGAACGTAGATTTCCCATTGGGATGACTGATCAATCGCCATTCTTGGTGTCGTAGTCGCTGATGATTGCTTCCATTCCTAACATCATTGGATGGCTGGCTATTTCCTTCGCCAGGGTTAGTTCTTTTTGCTGTTTGTCTGCTTAATTTCACTTACTATTAGAAACCTCATTTTGCTATGCTTCTCCAATTAATTTAGGCTTTTGGGATGTGTTTTTGAAGGACTCTTCATTTTTGTATATGGGTCGGTTATTGGAAGGATTCGGCGTTGGAGTGATCTCCTATACAGTTTGTTATAGTTCTTATGGAAAAAATTTCTTCGAACTATCTGGAATTTGTGCATTCGAGTCTCCTGACTTCCTAACTATCTATTAGGTGCCTGTATATATTGCAGAGATAGCTCCACAGAATTTAAGAGGGGCACTTGGCTCTGTGAATCAGGTAAGTTCATGTCCTGAGCTGAACACACTCCTTATTGCAATAAGTTTATTCTGCATCGCTTAGAGAGCTAATTTTGGCCTCTCTCTTGTGTAGCTTTCTGTGACTATCGGCATTTTCCTAGCTTATCTACTGGGTATGTTTGTTCATTGGAGATTGCTTGCAGTTATAGGTAATAATTTTGGGCAGCTTGATCCCAGAATCTTGCTTTCATTTTGTTTACCATTTGCAAATGTGAAAAATATGCACTTCTCTATAATATTCTTTTTAAGATCAGCATGAATTTCTGAGATGTTTTGCACAGTTAAATTTGTTCTTGTGTTTGATCACATATGAACTTTTGTGTTTGCCAAAGTAATTTCCATTGACTGCACGTCCAGCATCTGGCATCATTTCTAAATTAAATCATGGATCTGGCATTGGTGTAGATTGAACCATTTTTTACATATGGTTTTTAGGAATATTGCCATGTACCATCCTCATTCCCAGTCTTTTCTTCATTCCGGAGTCCCCAAGGTGGCTGGTAAGGTTTCGTCAGATAATTGTCTATATCAAGAAGAATCTAAAGTTACATATTAAGATTTATCTTTTCCTTTATTTGTGCAGGCAAAAATGGGCATGATGGAAGATTTTGAAGCTTCTTTACAAGTTTTGAGAGGTTTTGATACTGACATCACCGTTGAAGTGAATGAAATCAAGGTATGGACTGCCTATCTCTAATCTGCGATGTGCAAAACTTTTACTAAATGCAGAAGTAAATCAGATATATAAATGGTTCTTATTTGAATGCAGCTTTCCTACTGTTGACCAAATTTAATTTAATTTAATATATATTTTTTTTTTGCAGAGATCTGTGGCATCGTCAACAAGAAGAACAGCTATTCGGTTTTCACAACTGGGACAAAGAAGATACAAACTTCCTCTTATGGTGATACACCACAAAGACTTATTTGTTCTTTTGTTATCGGGAGAAAATCACATTGTTCTCATCATGAATTATGCAAAACACAGATAGGTATCGGTCTGCTTGTCCTGCAGCAGATAAGTGGAATCAACGGGATCCTATTTTATGCCAGCAACATTTTCAAAGCTGCTGGTAAATGCCTTGAGAAACTTAAATCTGAAATGTTTTATTTCATTCATCAACAGTCAATCTTATTATATTTTTCATCCTGTTGAATTTGCCCTAGAATCTTTTTTAATTGGAGTTTTATACACTTTGAACTGTTAAGAAATGGAGGTTTCCATTTGTTAATATATGTGGATAAATTGATGTTAATCTGTATATGTGCCCACGTAACGGTAAACCTCTAAACCTTCATTTGAGTCAGACAATTCAAACATGTTCAATTTTGTCTGGATTTTTATACTTGAACAGGGATTACAAATAGTGACCTTGCCACATGCGGTCTTGGAGCTATTCAGGTAGTCATTTTGAATCTCATTTCAGGATTTTAATATAATATTCTAAAGTTTCAGTGTCCTCATCTTCTTACCAAAGGGACATCAACTATCTTTCAGGTGGTTGCTACTGGAGTGACCACATGGTTAACAGACAGAGCTGGTCGAAGAATTCTTCTTATAGTAAGCTTATGCAACATAAATTACCTTTTTTATGCATTTGTGCATCTGTTTTATAAGTAGTAATAATGTACATGGAAACTCTTATCTGGTTGCAGATCTCCACTGCAGGAATGACACTAAGCCTTCTCCTAGTTTCTGTTGTTTTTTTTCTGGAGGTCAGTATGGCAATAGTCAGTTTGCTAAATTGATTCTAGTACAATGATTGTTTTGTGGCACAACTTGATGTTCCTTTTTAATGTGATCAGGCATCCTTTATACTTATCAAGGCATTCTTTGCTCATGTTTATTTCAATAATTTTTTTAGATTTTGTAATTGTTGATAACAGGGAG
The DNA here is from genome assembly GCA_037177415.1 of Kaempferia rotunda. Classification (NCBI taxonomy): domain Eukaryota; kingdom Viridiplantae; phylum Streptophyta; class Magnoliopsida; order Zingiberales; family Zingiberaceae; genus Kaempferia; species Kaempferia rotunda. Next base: position 3,241 of record JBAMIB010215919.1, read on the forward strand.
TCTTTTCGCAAGAATCTTATCCATACCATGTAATGAGCATCCTTTCTTTGGTTGGACTTGTGGTATGTATACCTCAGCTGTGAGTTTGTCATTTTATGTAACTGAAGTCGTTGTTTTGTAATCCCTAATCTGTTGTTTATCATCTCATAGGCTTTTGTCGTTTCCTTCTCTCTTGGGTTGGGAGCGATTCCATGGATTATTATGTCTGAGGTATGTGAGTTAAAGCTAATTAGTTTACTCTCTTCAGAAAGATTACTGCAGGTTACTGGTGTTCTTGTTGATTGTATGGTGGGTTAGCGCATTTCTCTGAAAGTTTAAGAACAGCTTATTAACAAAATCAACAATGATTCATCAATTATCCACAAACTCATTATATAGGTGCTTTTGTAATATACTTAATCACTCCAGTCTCACAAGAATGCTTTAATATGGGTATTAGCATGTATGTTCCTCCTGTATTTTGTTATAATTAATTTTTTCAATATACAAATATAGATACTGAGGAAGAAGCCCAATTTACAATCTACTTAACATTTGTATTACATTTTATTTTCCAAGTATTCCACTGACAACTTCTTCCTTGAATGTCCTTGTGCTTATGTTAATTGTGTTATTTATAGAGGACCTCAGATGACAATTGTCACAATACTTAGGGTAGAGGTACAAGTAGGTTATGTGATTGAGACAAGTCACTGCAAATTTTATTAACATAAAGAGTTTCCTACAAGTAGGCATGACAATTTCACCCGAATCCGATGTAGGATTCGATATCCAACCCAAATAGAGGAGGGTATGGAAGAACTATTGATACCCAATATCCGATCCGAATACTCGATTAAATAATATATACATATAAATATTAAAGAATTTTTTTTCTTCAAAATCTACTAACTATTTTTGTTGATACTAGGAGGCTAAATAGATGTTTAATCAATCTTTTTAATATTATATATATATATAATATTTTTGTTGAATTATAATAATTGAATAGAAAGAAGAAAAATTATAAGTATAAAAAATATCCTATCCTTTAATGGGTATGAGTATGAGTATACCTATTGAATATCCTATACTCGGTAAGTATGAGGATGGAGGATATAGAATCTGATCCGAACTCGACTCATTGCCATCTCTACCTACAAGTATAGAAAATTAAGAGTAAAAAAATAAAATTGAGATTTTATATGGGTTCTAATGTAGCATATTTGTTAATGTCTCTTTTACCTTGATAGATCTTATTGTGTTGTATTGTTGTTCATTTATTTATTTATTTACAAATTATTGACCTTTACTGAAATTATTGAAGTTTTACTATAGAATATTGAGTCATTGAGGTGTCCGATTATGAATTTTATAGAAAATATTTTAATTGTGAAAGTAAGAGATTTTACTGTTTTATGAATTTTTGCTTGATTGACATATTGGATTTCTGAGAAATCTTTTTGTGATTTTATGTTGCATGCTTAGTTCACACTGAGAAAGTGATGAGCATTATTAGTTGAGTCTTACCCATGTGTGTTCCCTTGGGAAGTTGAGTCTCAATAAGCGTTGTGGTATTAAATTATATCTATATCATTGTAATATTAGTAATGTGGTACAGAGAAAGCTTAATCATCATTCACGATACTGATCATTTGGAATGTGACAATAACTTACATCTTATTGAACTCCCTGATACCTGGTGAATGTGTTTGCATAGAAATCATAGCTTCAAAGCCATTCCCCTGTCGCATCAATTTCAGAATTTAAGTTGCTATGTCCTATGAATTTGTTAGACTGACGATACTACTTAGCTAATATGTTTTCAACCTCCCTCGTGTATTATTTTATGCTTATTGCAGATACTTCCTGTTAACATAAAGAGTCTTGCGGGCAGTGTAGCAACACTTGCCAACTGGTTGACATCGTTTGTGGTAACAATGACTGCAAATTTGCTTTTGAGTTGGACCTCTGGAGGTTGAAATTCTGTTATCATGTGTTTCTCTCTGAAATTTGGCACCTATTTTTGTTGCATTAACACTTTTTTTTTCTTCTCTTTGGCCAGGAACCTTCTTGATTTATGCAGTTGTGAGTGCTCTCACCCTATTGTTTGTCATAATATGGGTTCCTGAGACCAAGGGAAGATCTCTTGAAGAAATACAATGGTCTTTTAGATGAGTTCTGTAAATACTCATCAAGTGTGCTCTTTATAGCTACTTTACTTGAGACCTCTCGAGTTCTCGAGCTTGTTCAGCCATGGGCAAAGTACCAACATAATCAAACCTCAGCTATTGCTTGTATCTGTTTTCTCTGGTAGTGTACATATTTTTTTTGTATCCTGCTTGTTTAGCGAGTCCACTCAATTTAGCATCCAACAATGGAACTTCATTTCCATTGGAGTAAAAGATAATTATGTTCATCTCAGACGTCCTTTACTGTCCATCTCCAGGTTATGTAAAGAGAGGTAAATTATTAATTTTGTGGAACTTCATTTCCAGTTTTGCTAAATTGAAGATGTTATAGTTTGAATTATTCTTTCGATATGTGGACATAAATAAAACAGTAATGTGCTTTCACAAACTTATAATCGAATAATGAACATTATGTGGCTTTACAATTCGCAAGTGCAAGGAATTTCTTGAGGTTGAAATTGTAAGAACAGTTCAACATTCTATATAACTTAAAGCTTCATGTCAACTAATTACTCATCAAGTTCGATAACTTAACAGCAGAATATTATTCTCAAGAACAATTCTCAAATTGTTACCACCATTTTAAATTAAACTTTACATGTGTATTCAAGGATAAACAATCAATCAAGTTGGGTAACAAGAGGTATAGAGCATAAGCCATTAAGAACTTAGAAAATTAGGGCTTCTTTGAACTGTAAAGTAGGCCAGTGCACATCTCAAGAAAGTTACACCAGATTAAAATGTAGCGACATCTCTAGGCTCCTTGTGCATAGGTCTGCTTGTTCCAGTAAAAAAAACAAACTTTGCAGCACATATTCACTTCCTACAGATTGAGAAATCAGCAGCATCAGTATTCTACAATGGAGTAAGTGATATAATTAGATGAATAAAGCACTAAACCACAAACTTGATCATCTTCGAGCAAAACCAGTAATCTCCTTTCTTTGAGCAAAACCAGTAACATCCTTTCTTTGGCCAGTGATGTTCTTATCAATGCTTTCAGGACTTTCGAGTCCTGTGGCATTTTCATACTTCTTTTCCAATAACTGCAGGAATTAAAAGGAAACTTGCAGACTATAAGTAATAAATTTGTTAGAATGCAAGCATAATAGGCCACTTGTTCACATCTAAATCTACATTTCTGCTCATATATATCCAACTAAAATGTAGAAACGTAAACAGGACTTTCTTATAATGTAAACACAAGTAAACTTATAGTCTCAATGAGCCATTGTATTGTCCATGTTTTACTGTGGTTGGTAGAGTGGAATCATAATCATGAATAGCTCGATGAACTAGAAAATAAAGCAACATCACAATTGAATTTTGCACATCGACTTCAAGATAAATTCATACTACTAACCTTCAGCTGTGAACGAATAGTTTCAAGAACATCTTCAGTCATCCGATCAAAGAAAAGAATACCCTGAAAGGTTGACAAAAGGTATCTATTCTAGTAAAGCATGAATAAGCAAAGAAATTACAAATAAATCTACAAGTTGGAGAGTAAATCAAAAGCAAAGAAATAACAAGTCAAGCTACAAATTGGAAAGTAAATCAAAGTGAAATATATCTAGACATGAAACAACAACTTAGCCTTTATGTTCACCAAAGTAAACAAGAATGTGTTAATCCAAACTATTTAAGCCATTTACACCTCTCCATTGAATTGTGTTCAAGGTAATATCACTAAAAATATTCAAATCTCTTCAATCACTTTTGATTAGGTTACCTAGACTTTGTTTCCCTCTACCTCTCATACCTTTAATGCTAATTGATTCGATTTGTTGAAGAAAATAATTTATTGGTGTTTTTGTATATGAAAATGTATATGTTGTCCTAACTCCTAACATATTTTCTCTTATTGCATCACCTATTAGAGCTACACCTAATTGCTTGTGATCAATAATATTTTTGAAATTCTCTTTCCCAATAACACCACTAAGCATAAATCTGAGCATTTTCATCTTTGTTATCCTAACGTTTAAACATATCATCTCCAAAGTACCCGACACTCTAGCTTATAAACAATAATTGATAAAACACAATCATATAAAACATTTTTTTTATCTTAAGGGTCACAGGGTGCTTACTCTAGACTTCAAAAGCTACTCTCTCCAATAGCCATTGACTTTTTGTTCTACAAAGAAATCTCCAACATATCTCAAACTTGTAGGAATTTAATATTCATTTATCATTATAATTGCATAAAGCTCAATAGAGGGATAAGATTTATGTGGTTGACTCCCCTAATACCATTCGAATTTGGAGGGAAAAGTAAAAAAAACACCTCATATGGATTCCTCAAATGATAAAAAAAGCACCTCATATAGATTCCTCAAATGATATATTAGATTCAACATGTAACAAGTAGATGATTATATATTTACATAGCCACAAGTTGGTTTATCAACAGAATGGGCATTACCTATAATTTGAGAAAATTATTATTATTTTCCATTCATGTGTTTGATACTATGAAATTCAAACTATATCCAAGTATGTTGCCTCATTAGTACTTTTATGCATTATTGCATCATGAGGTTGCAATTAACAAATTGGTTTGTTTAACTGGTATGCATATGGTACATACTTATCTTATGACACTATTGTCAATGAAACAATTTTATAGACTTCAAAGATGCATTCTGTCCAGCTTTGGCTCTAATTCTTTTTTCCTCAGCACATTTGGAAACAGAGCAGCAGAAATATACATGGTAGAAATGTTTGACAGAGTCAAAACCTGTAAATGATCAAATTCATGCTGAAAAATCCGAGCAGGAAGTCCAGAAAGATTGACTCTAAACCTTGCACCGTTTATATCTCGAGCATCAACCTTTATAGATGCTGGTCTCTGTAAGGGTAACAAGATATTGTAGGATCTTTTAATAACAATTTTAATCAGAGTGAAGAAGATTAACAAAGGAAAAAAGTTTCTTGATATGAACATGAGATAAACCATGATAATCAAAAGGGTAAGATATTATATCTCAGTTGTGCGTCTAGCATTTAGCAGGTAAAACACAAACAGTTAAGAGGCAGGCTCATAAAACAGTGTAAAAAATAGCTTCTAAAACATTTGAACTTAAATCATAATAACTACAGAAATGCAGATTGAAACAAAAAGAGTGGTAAACAGGTGTATTTGAATATTAACATGCATTGTATTACAACAAAAAACTCACACCGATCCCATAGTAGACTGGTATTCAATATAGATTAGTGTTGAAATGCAAAATAAGGTAAGAAATACTAATATCCAAGTGCAATTAAGTGTAGCAACAATAGATGAAAAATGAAAGAAAATAGGTTGAGATGTTCAAAGATCACTTATCAATTAGAGGAGTTGAATTGAGGCGTATGGGTAGAAAGAGACTAAAAATATAGTTAATGTAAGAAAAATATATTTTAATTGATTTGAATATTACAAGCAATATATCATTATATAGAGCTCTATATAGATTTTTAGTCGACTCATTTGGCTTTGTTATACAAATTTGTGATAGTTCACCATCTAATATCATCCTAACTGATTCCAACCTAATTATGAAAATATAATAACAGAAATTATGATTTCCCTGGATGTATTTTCCTATGAATAAAAATTCATGCCTGGATTTTCAATTCAGTATTTTTTGGTTGAATCATTTAGCTTTGTTATACAAAATCCTGATAGTTCACCATCTAGTATCATCCTAACTGATTCTAACCTAAACATAAAAAATATATTTACACAATTTATGCAACTGAAAAATTGCTTTTGTGATCAATATATCTAGAGAATTAATAAAAAGAGAAAAGAGAAATAACTACATTTGGCAAACTCAGTCATTGGACATATAAAAAAGATATGAAGCTCAAAAAGGAGAAAAATTACCTATCAGATCATGACTTCTTTCATACTGTCCAACACTCAAACTACAGGTTTGGTTCCTAGAAGGTAAATAAATGTGCTAGCTAATAGAATGCTGAAGGCAAAAGATGTATTACCTCTACATCTGCATAAATTCCTGGAAAAGATAAGCATCCCTCATTGTAAAAAAAAGTGCGTGTTGAGGTTTTATACAATCTTGGGTTAACAAGAACAATTTCCTCTCCTTCACCTCGTTCACCAGCAGGATTAAATACCATAAGTTGAACATTCACTCCAACTTGTGGTGCTGAGAGTCCTACACCATCAGTTCTGCCCATAAGACAAAGATTTTCCAAGTTAAATTTATTGGGAACTCTTCAAATTATTTAAGGGAAATCCTACCAAACGATAAAATTATTACAATAGAATCATCTGAATAGTCCTTGCATAGGGAAAAAATATATGCTAAAGAAATATATATCAGTGAGCTATAGAACCTGTTACTATAGAAACTGTGTTCATACAGACCAGCTAAGTCAACAAGGAGAGTAATACGTCTCTTGCTAGAAGCTATTCAACAAATGTACAGCTTTGTCAGCTCTAGTTGAATAGGTGTAATATAAAAGAGGAAAGTCCAACAAACTTGTCAATAAATGTGCAACTTTATCAGCTTAGTTGAATAGGAGTAATATCAATGAGATAGTCCAGAATGGATATGTCGTAAGAATCTAACTCTAATTTTTTAACCACTTCATGGTAATGTCTTCAGGAAACTAAAAGATTAATCTCTGGAAAACTTCCATGATGTTTGAGAGTTTCTTGTATTGCAATCTTGTGACTTCTCTCCTCCTTACAAAACAATGAAGCTTTGAATTGAAAAAAAAAAATGATCACAGATTACCCTGAAACTGCAAGCTGTTGATGACCTTCAAGTAGTTCCATATTTAGAGCTTTTGATACTGAAATAAAGTGTGTCAAACTTTGCCTTTAGATCTGTGCTTCCTAATATCGGTGGGCATATACCAGTCCTAGTGCAAGTCGGCACACAGAACAACTCAATATGATCACAATCATTGAACTGGTGTTGGTATTGTGTGTTTTGACCAAGGCCGTCTATAGGAGTTGGTTCTGCCTGGCACTGCTCAAGATGATTGACAACAACCACTATAACTGTAAGATGTGAGCATTGGCTATTCCATCTCCAAAAGTTAATTTAGTTGTTCTCGCCCATTCAGATCTATTATATACTCCTATCAGCCTGCCTCTTATCCACCCATCTATAATCTTTCTAAATAACCTCTTGGGCTGCTCTCAACCCTCTTAAATCCTCTCGAGGGCTCGATTTGTTGGAACTCACAAGAAATTTTTTATCTTTTAGATGATTTTTGCAGCAAGATATACTTTGCTTCACTTCTCTTTTGTTTTTTTATTTAATATTGTGATAACTAAGTTTAATCGAAGGCATTAAATAATTAAATCAAAGTAGACAAATGACACCAAAAAGACTAGTCAACTATTACTCGCCATCATTCGTGATTATGGTTAATGACCACCGTAGGCAAAGCATATGCTGAATACATCGGTTACAACACAGGAATCACATGCCAAAGTAGGATATTGCTAGCGAATATCCCGTCTCATTCCACCAGAAATCAAATGTGCATGTCCACAATGCTGAATATGTCATCAAACAAAACAGCCAAGAGCACTAGAAATCAATCGGTGAGCTTCTATAACCCAAGACAAATTCAAAGGTGGTGTGGAGATGATATGAAGCACTATATAAAGTTGATAGCCTCCTTTCATGATTTCTAAGCCAAATACTACTATGAGATTAGGAGAAGAATGTCAAAGGGCATGTAACATTGACAATACAGAGACACTAGTAAGAATGCAGGATTGATCAGCAGCAATTATGAAGTGCTTAATGTCCTACTAGTGTTTCAACTAACACCAGAGCAGTAGTTGAAGACCACCCATCACCACTTTGAGAGCTTGAGGTATTCTGGTTCTTCTTCCCTTCAATAAACATGAGGCTTCCAGTTGATGATGTCAATTTTCACCTAAAGGTCTTTCTATCTCAAATTAAAAACAAAACGTCAACGAAATAAACCACCAGCAAACCTAACGCGGTTACTTTGTTGAAGCGAAAAATAACCACGACAATTCAAAACATAAGAAAAGTGACATACTTGTACATGATATCGAACATCTCATCAACCAGTTTCCTCAAATTCTCGTCAAACGAACTAATACGTTTATTCCTCGCCCTCAGGATCGGGTCAGGGTACTCCACAATCTTCAAAGGCGACTCAAAGCACAGATCGGCAGCTAAATCGATCCGATTTCTCATCAATTATGCCGAAGAAAGAATACATTTTTATTCCGTGTAGTGAATCAATACAAGTAATTGAATAAAGTGGAAAAAAAAATACTTACAGGAGGCTAAGTCTTCGACCTGAGAAGAGGGACCGCGCCGGGCTTGGGCGGAGACGTCCGTGAAGGGGGAATCGAGAACAACGGCTAGTGGTAGAGAGGAGAAGCCACGAAGAGACACCCCGGAGTATGGGAAAGGGAAGGAGCGGGGGAAGCAGGAGGTGGCGGCGCGGCGAGAGAGGAGAGCGGCGTAGGAGAGGGCGGGCGAGGCTGAGAGCCGCGCGGCCATTTGGCTTCCTTCCTGTTCGACGGTTTGCCTGGCTATTGATTTTTCCACATGTTGAGATATATATATTTGATAGACTACGGACCGGACTTCCGTAAATGAGATTCTTCTCATATTTTCTGTGTTTCCGTGTCCCATTCAATGATCGGACGGATCATATTAGATCATATCAGATCTCAAGGATACATAATTTAATGTGATCCGTCTGATCACTGAATGAGACATCGGGACACAGAAATATGTGACAGTGAATCTCATCTGGGACTTGCGTGTCGTGCGTGCTCGGTAGACTTGAGTGAGTAGGGCGGAAGTGATCCAAGAGCCGCGAGTGGTCCAAGTCAGAAAGCTCAATGATTTCCCCGCGTCTGTCTAGGTGCACATACAGTTCCATTCACTACAATATATTTTTAGAACATTTTTTTCTCAAAATGACATTTACAACTAAAAGATGTTAGATTTTTGAATCGTCCATC
>JBAMIB010216024.1:0-12398 GCA_037177415.1 Kaempferia rotunda
AGATATGAAACTGTGATACGTGATTTGATAAATTCGTATTCTTAGATGCGCGATTTAATAAAAAGCTGAAAAAAAAAACACAGCAGTCTGCAGATGAACAGGTAGAAGGAACAAAGAGAGTACGATTGTTATACATTTGTAAAACCCCATACGTATTTAAAAAATACATACTCATCCATATTGCTTGGCAATTGACGTAGTAATTCTGATTCTGATTATAATAACGACAGGATTTTACTTATCGAGGCGGCAACGAAACGGGATGGCTTCGCTTCAAGGATTGCCACCTCGGCTCGGATCTCTTCTAGCCATCATACGGTCTCCGAGCCACCTGACAGCTGGTGATAGTCTGTCATCAACCAACAAGCGGCCCCAACTGGCCAACTCGCATTCTCTCTCATCAACCGCTACACCTCGGCTTTATTGGGTCGCTCGTGTTCGTCGTCCTTGCTGTCTCCATTTCTCTGCTGTCGCCGTCCGTTAGAGTTTTCATTCTGCTTCCTCTGCCCATCTTCCCCTCCATTCACGGCAGATCGGGCTTCTTCGCAGTCCCAACTACCTCTAGACCCCCGGGCCACCGGACTTGGTTCCGTCCTTGGTCCCGGCGGTGCTCGAGGTTTAGGGTTCTTGCTGCCGCTCGAACTCTCTTTGTTTGCGATCCCGGTTCGTCGTTTTCTCTTCACGGCACTGTTCTTACGTTTGTGTTAATTTGTTGTGCGATTTAAATGCTTTCGATAATATCCTTCGCCTGCTTAGTTTGTTAATTTTCTTTAGATCTCCTTCATTTTTGTCATTAGTTCTCAAGTTAAAGAATTCTCTGCTGTTATCAATAGGAGTATTCGGAAGTCCTCAATTTGCATTAGACGGTTTTCCTTTCATTTTAAAGATATGTGATATGGTGTAGGTATATATTGGAATTTGTATGAACCGAAGAGGTGGCTTTTTTTTTTTTCTGCTTCTCATGTAATGTGAAAATGTTATGCATCTACGATGGGTGATGAGGCTTACTTTAAAATGACTGTAAGTTGTAGCATTCGTTTGTAAAATTCTTTATCCAAAATCACATATAATATTTAGAAGAGGAAATAATACATAATTAAAACCATACCTTCTTCTATGATTTGTGTGTTTCTGATCCTTGAGTTCTCTCCATGACTTGGTCTTTCTCTTGCTTCTCTCTCTTTTAATGGCCTTGTATGGGTTGAACCTGCAACAAATTGGGCGGGAAGACAGGACCTAACCTTTATATTAGATACAAAGTACTAAACAACCTCTCACAGAGGGTTGCAGGCATGATCTAATTTGACTTGATATGATCATGCCATATGGGTTAAGACTTTAAGTTTAACTTTATCTAGCTTCGTTTTATTCAACTTGGCTTACAGTGATTTATAAATTTTTATAAGGTCATAGCAACAATAACAGTTATTCCACTATCAAACCACCATGTGTTAGCTTGCTTTTAATCCTTCGCATTACGATGAGATTATTTATCCTGATCTAATAATACTGTATGGGTTAAGACTTTGGGTCAACTTTTTATAGTCTGATTTTAATTAAAAACTCAAAATTAATTATTTGTCAACGTGTGCCATTAATAGAGAGAAAAATTCAACAATTCTCTTTTGTCAAATTTTGTATGCAGATACTACCTAATTTTTCACTCAATATATTGCTATTTCTTATCACTGTTTAACATTGTGCTAGAGTTATTACTGTTTTTTTATTATTAGTTTTCTCTAGTGAGCTTACTGGACGCTTTGCTAGTAGAAGCATCTCCATAAGGTTAATTCTTCAAATTGCTGTATATCCACACAACCTAGTATGGCAAGCACACTAATTTTTCAAATTGGTGTTTGAAGTTTTTTTATCATTAATGCATTGCGTATATAATCTTGAAAGGGATGCAAAGCCATAATTATACCAAATATTTGCTACTTAGATTGTATTCTACATTGAGCTCTATCCAATACGATATTAGAAATATTTTACCAATTAAATGTAATTTATTACCTTAACTAAAGTTTTTCTTTTAGCTTCGCTCTATTGTTCACTCTAATTGTTTTAATTCGTCTTGTTGTAGTACTTATTGGCCTCTTTTGAACATGTTCATATTTTCTCACATTTAATCATCTTATGGAGCTGTCTATCTACTCTTGAATAAAATAGTTCTGTTATTTTTAATTCTCTATGTTGCAATCTCACACATCTTTGGTTAATTCATATTTATTTTGTGTTCTTCTTTAGTAAATCAGCACTTTATTCTGTAAGTATGGAGGACCTTACCACAATCTTATAAATTCTTTCCTTTAAATCGATAAGGCATGCATTGCTCACCAATGCTTCTGAAACTTAAATCTAACAACTAAACTATAGTGTATTTTTATTCATATCCTTAATGACATTTATTTATTTAATATTCTACTTAAATGTTCCTGAAATTTATTCTAAAAGATTAAACTAGAATTTTGTTTTTCCATTCATATTGTTAATGATGTTTATTATCTGATGTTCTACTTGCCTAAAGAACTTAAACTTTCTTAAGTGCCATGACCTTGAGGATTTAAAACTTTCCTAGCTGCTATGTCCTTGGATATGTAATGGATTGAATAATTGGGCCTCTTAGTTGTCTGTATGTACAATTAATTGCAAATGTTCTTATGTGCACTTATTTGCTCTCTAAATTCTTGCTTATTTCAGTTGTATTTACTTTGCGACTTTTTCTAGAAGACTCAAGCATGCATTTTTTTTTTCATTGATACACTTAATTATGTTAACTTACTTGACATTCTACTTACCTAGAAGCTTAAACTTTCCTAGGTGATGTGACCCTGGACATGGATGCCATGAATTGATCGATTAGCCTCTTCTTAGCTGTCCTTTATTGGCAAGCCTTTGAATGTGCCACGGACATTCTCATGTGTTCAAGTTATATTTACCTCCTGAAGTTTCTAGGACTCAAGTTTTTGTATAATAGACCTTAGACCAGTTTTGGCCATCTTGAAGACTGCAGGCAGCATTGGTCCTGGTCCTTTGTGGGAGCATCTTTTGTGATTTTGTTGGGCTCTCAAGTATTGATGCCAGGAGAGAGTATGCGTGGAATTGGTGTTACATGTGATGCTCCTGACCGGTTTCATTGTCGATGCATTTGGCACATTGACCATTTCTCTTGTGATCTTGTTCCATATTTTGGCTATACCATGCATCTACCAAGTTGTCCGCTTGCGTTCACAGATTCGGCAAAGGGATTTTCTCAAGCTTGGTTTCTTTAATGGGCCCTATGCCACCCGCATTTTTCTAGTTATAATTGCAATTTGTTGGAGTTTAAGTGAAATTGCTAGGCTAAGTTTTCTGAAAAGAAGGTTGGGCTTCAGTTTGACATGGCAGCGGAGTTTGTGCAAGCTTTACATCCTCTTCAATCTTGGCTTTTCAGAGCCTTCTGTCCTCCTTACAATTTTGTTCCTTCTACGTGCCTCTTTGCAGAAGAGGGATTCAGGCGCTTTGTCCTGGGGATGGAACAAAAAAACCATTGGTTATATTTTCATTTTATCCCTTCCAATTTTTCTTATGCAACTTACCCTGGATTTTGCTGGACCCAGGTTTTTTCGCATCACAAAGGGTAGTGGAAAGAAGGACAAATACTTCACAAAAGCTAGTGTCTTGGTCGGAGACAATTGCATATGCATTTATCCTCTGTTTAGCACTATTCTTCTGGGGATTTTCCATGCAGTCCTCGTCAGTTATATCATGTGCATTGGAATGCGGCTGTACTTTTCAGTGATCAACAAACAGCTTCTCCGTCGGATCTTTTGGCTGGTATCCTCTCTTATTTTTTCTCTTCCAGCGAGGGTACTTCTCCTAGGTTTCTCTGTCCTACCTCAATCAGGCAGCTTGGCATACGAGCTGATTGTATTCTTGGCCTTTTTGATCATGCTGTTTTGCACAGTGGTCGTCATCGTTGTACTGGTCTACTTGCCAGTGGCAGATTCTATGGCTCTGCAAAGAAATCTAGAGGATAGAGGGATAATAGATATACCATATGATGATTATTACAACGACAGTGCATCCCTTGTAGCCAACCAGAGCTGCAGTCGGGACACCAGGAGGAGCTCTGATGTATCAACAAAGCCTGGCTCAATATCCTTTAGGACGTTGATCAAGGATGACCTCCCTGGTTCAGATGAGATCAGCTTGTCCGTCCCTCTGCATAGTGGTTCGCCTTCAGGTTCTTCAACACCAGTAAGGCCCATTCTTCCACTTAGAGAAATCCCTAGACACTAGGAAGAACTTCAAATATGCTCGTCATATGAGTGACATTTTTGTGTTTTTTTTTGTCGCATCTAAACGCAGTTGTACAATATTCAATTTTTTTTTTTTTTTGAAAAAAAATGTTGATGCTATCTGGGTAACATTGAGATGGTTTTGAGGCGTAGTTGTTTCATTCGTTTTATCTTATTTACCTGGGTGCAATTAAACTTTACTTAAACCAAAGAGTTTATTGTAGGAAAAGTTAACCAGTTACCAAGACATTCAACATTCATTGTTTTTAATATCAATTAATTTTAGGCGTAAGACAGATTAATTAAGGTTAACACATACTTACGTAACAGAGGGTACACGCAGATGGTCGCGAGAAACCGAGAACCTTCGAGGGCCTCTCCAGTTCCGTAGGCGTGGCATCTTCGAGCCAAATGACCTAAATACCCCTATCCCGGTACTAACGAATAACGATCGATTTCCCGGTCAGCCCACAATTTTGACACTCGGAGGAACTCTTTTATAAGAACCCATTGCCGTGTGGAAGGATCGGAAAAGTGAAAAGGGGCAAACGGAAGGGTAGCATCACCCTAGATCGATCGATGGCGTCGTTTGGGGAAGCTCCACCTGGTGATCTCAAAGCCGGGGAGAAGATCTTTAAGACCAAATGCGCGCAGTGCCACACCGTGGAGAAGGGCGCCGGCCACAAGCAAGGTTTGTCAAAATAACTCATGTCGTTCCTTTCCTTGTTTGATACCGGGTTATCTATTGTTCTATATATGTCGTGGATCAAGCTTTGTTTCTTGTTTTCGCCTTTTTTTCGTTTGTGAAATTGTCGGTACGTGATTATGCATAATAAGTGCATGATTGTGATCTCGGATTCTCGTTGCGAGGACTTCATTCCTTTTCGGTCTATTCTGTGATCGTTTTTTCTTTTGTTGTAGTACTGAATCTTTTTTTTTTTTTCCTTGCCCCTTTTCTCTTATGTTTACAGGGCCGAATTTGAACGGACTTTTCGGGAGACAATCTGGTACGACTGCAGGTTACTCTTACTCCGCTGCTAACAAGAACATGGCTGTGATATGGGACGAGCAGACATTATACGATTACTTGCTTAACCCTAAGAAAGTATGCTCCTTCGAATATTTGCATATGAATTTGGTGCCAATTACATCAATAGAAAAAAATAAAGGAATAATATTTAGTAGCCATTTTTATTAATGCCCTGTTTACCTCGGGAGAAATGGGAGTAAGAAAATTTATTCCTTCTATACCTTTTCAAGTAAATATAATATTTTTTTAGTACTAAACTGTTTAGAGTTAGTATTAGAGTCAATAGGTTGTTTAGGATGAGTCCTCTCTCTCCATACACACGCAAGTAATGGTAATATGCCAAATTGCATGCTATACAATATTGTCTAGATCTTTTAATAATACATATTTAATTTTATAAGATGGATTTTTTTATTTATATATCTCTAGTTGTTACACTATAGATTTTAGTTTATTCAAGTTGTTTGATCACAAATATGCCTGGTTATAAATCTGCCTCCTGCCTTGTATTATATACCATCTTAGTTCGTTTGTTCCGCATATTATCCTTATTAGAACTAAAAGTAATTCCTCGCTTTTTACTATCCTCATCTGTTAACACCACTTAAATAAATGTTCTTCATTACTGTGATCATTAACCTAATTTTATTTATAATTCTTATTATTGACATATAGACAAAATTGGAATATGAATTTTGTTTGAAATTTCAACCCCACTATTGCCCTAACTACTTGGATTAAACATGTGTGCTAGATCTTCCTAATAATTGCATTTGCAAAATGTGGAAGTGATTTAGCTTTCATTTTTTAGTTTGATAGTTAGAGTGCTAATCTAGTTTCATTTGGCATTGTAAAGATTTACAGTATGTTTTGTGTATCACTCTACTCGTGCTAGATTTGTGTCTGATTCAAAGAAGTTTGTATCATTGTGTACGTATACTAGTTCAGAAGTTTGTATCATTTTCTGTCTTTCTAATCTGCTTGTTTACAGACATATTCATGCTACGTTGAGAGACTTTTTTTCATGATAGACTTGGGCACATGATTATTATTTCTATTTTAGATGGAGTTGATTATGTAATATCAACCTACTCCACTGTTTCGCTTTGCAGTATATTCCTGGTACTAAGATGGTTTTTCCTGGTTTGAAGAAGCCGCAAGAGCGTGCGGATCTAATTGCTTATCTCAAACAGGCAACTGCCTAAGGTTTATGTTTGCCCTACTAGAAACTTTTTTTTTTCTCAGTAAATAAAAACACCATGCTATGATGATTGTGATCAAGCAGTTGAGTTACAAAATATTCTTTACAAAGTTTACTACTTGAATTCCGATGGAGTGTTTGTTTTTTTAATTTATCTGTACAAAGATTCCGAGGCCTAAATTCCCCTGAATTTATCCATACTCAGCAGGTCGATATGATACTTCAGAAGTGTTATACATTATTCGCATTTTGCCAATTACATTTTTCTAATGATTTTTTTTTTGTTTTTTTGGCAACTTTAGTTATATAATCCTCAATCGATAAAAAAATTATATATAATTGTCCAATCAATCATCTAATATTGAATTTTATTATAAATACATATTAATCCAATAATCTTTCAGGATAATATTTTTATAATTTTTTTATATATATATAATCAGAAAAAATAGATAAGTAATTAGATTTTATTTTATGAAAATTTTTAATGGATATTTATATTTAAAAAATTGTTATTTATATTATATTTAATTGATGTTTAAAGATATTAGAGAAATAGATATTTATATCTTCATCAATCACTTTTAAGTCATTTTTAATCGAAAATGAGTGGTAGAATAATATGGAATAAGATCTTAGATATTTTTTTATTTTTATAATTATATATTCTTAAATATAAATTTAAAATACTGCAGTGAGAGTCTTGATTTTTTGTTACAGAAAATTTTTTAATTATTTTTTAAAAAAAGTTTTTAATCAATTGCTACAGTTATAAATTGAAATTATAGTTTATCATAATGAAACTTTACCAAATTGATTCTTACAGATTAAAAAGTCTGTGTTATATTTAAATAATTATTACTCTTGATATAATGTATAGAAATAATATTTGAGGAAATAAATATAATAGAAAAATTAGATGTATATAAAAGGATATGGTTCTATGTCATTTAAAATTTTTTATTTGAGCTGATAGATTAAAGATTATATTTATGTCTTAAATATCATTTTCATATACTATACTGAGAGTTGTAATTTTTTTTAAACATAAATATGTACAATATGATGTATCAAATTTATATTTAAGGACATATATATAATTAGAAGAGTTAAACGAGTTCTCTAGATTTATCAGTTATTCTAGGTCAAAATCAACTGATGAACTTAGTGAATCTAGAATAATATAAAACTTATATAATTCTTTTGATTATATTCGTATTCTTAAATATCAATTCGATATATCATATTGAAGCTTAATTTTTTTATTGTCAAGGCTTTTTAAATTTTTTAAAAAGGCTTTTTAAATTTTTTAAAAAGATTTTTAATCAAAATCAAAAAAATGTTACTGTTTATTATGTTAGAGTTGTACAGAATCCATTGTTAGTGTAATAATCTATTCGGTAAGTGAGAGAGTGTAAAACTTAAACGGGGAGGTTCAGTAATTTACCCCTTTTTTTTTTACGTTTCAATCTATGTAAGTTTTTTTTTTTTAGAATTCAAACTTCACTAGTGATTATATTGTTGGTTTTTTTTCATGTTAATAATGTTACAGACACGTTTTTTCTTTTCAAATTTATAACACGTTTTTTTAATTTTAGATATTTAAATTTTACCATATGATTAATGCATTAGATAGATGGAATCTAGGACTAATTTAGGATTAATTTAGGATTTAATTTAGGATTTTTAAATTTGCTATAATGAGGGAAGGGATCAATTTTCGATCGATAAATATCCTCGGAAAAAAAAAAGTCTTCTCACCTCTTAATCAATTTGGCAGTCGACTATAAGCTGATCTTATGATTTACCCCTGTTTACATAATCTAGGGATGAATTGTGAGGGACACCTAGAATGAGCATAATTATCTTTTACTATAATTAATATATCTGAAAGAAAAACATCCTCCATTTCACTTTAAATCCTTCATATCTCTCATCTATTGAAGTAAATTCTTGATAGATAATATAAATTTAATTGCATTTGTAATAATATCTTGAGATTAACTTGGTAAAGTCTGATAAAAGATATTTGTGATCTCCATGATCTCTTTTGTAAGATGGATATAAAATTAAAAAAAAAAAGTCATTTCATCACAAACATATATTGCATCTGCTCGTTGAGAGGAAACTCATCCTTTATAACCTTAGATATATTGTACATGATGAAAGATCATTATTATTTGGCTAGGTTATAGGAGTAACTCGATGTAGTTCATTTGCTCTCGTCTTTTTAAAAAATTTATCAACCGTAATAGAGTTTTTCATAATATGTCAAGAATCAAATACTGAAATTATATGAAAAGGCCACCATATATATGTATATAAAATTTGACCTTGGCGTCTAAAAGAATTCCTATCTAGAAGGAGCATAAAATAAAATGAGAAAGAGTTAGTTAAAAAGCAGAACTATGTATATGAATCGAATGATTATTTTTATAAAATTTTAATTTAAATATGCTCAGAGGTAAAATAATTGAATAGAAGTTAAATTTATATTATTTTAAATTATAGTTTGATTTTGTTTGAGGATTAAATAATTCAAATCGAGTTGCTGTCAAAATTATTTATATTTATAAGTTTTAAATTGAATTTGAATATGACATATATTTTTTGAGCTAAAATTTAAATATTAATATTTTTATATTAGATTTGATTCGTTTTAATCAGGTTGCCACATGATTCGTTCTAATCATGATGCACATCAAAGTGTTGATAAACTTTATTCAATGATCCATTAAGGCTCCATTAATTTACCTTTGCATCAAATTTTTTTGTTCAACATTCATTAAAAAATATTGTTCATCATCTAACTTGACGGTCAGTTATAAATTTATCTCATGATTTACTTTCCTTTACCTAACTTAGTTATGGATAGTAAAAGTGATTTACATGAACATAATTACTTTTTTTATTATAATGAAGTCAAACTGATTGATTACAATTCTTACTTGTATAACATTGGTACATAGGTACAAACTTTTAGTCTTTGATTGTTGTGTCTTGATGTTCATGAAGTAGAGATGCAGATGTATCAGACGGATTTGGGATGGATTAAAAAAAAAATTATAGAATATCCCAATCCGAATCTAACCAAAACTTTAATATAACCTGAAACTCCTAAATCCTAACCTGACCAACTTGAACGCGAACTGAATAACTGGAATAACTTGAATAAAAATAAAAAAAAATTATAATTTTTTTATTTTTATTTCAATACTATATCATTAATATACTAAGGTATTGATATACATAAAATCATACTCCAATATACTCTCCCTTCTTATGACATTCTATTAATATTTTATTCCTTTTCATCCCACGGGGCATTTGTTTTTTATTCGGCGAAGAAAAATAGCGCCCACACAGCCACACTTGTTCCCTCCTTCTGCCCTTTGCTACCGCCCGCTTAGGAGCAAGCCGGTTGGGCTGGCCTACATTGAATCAAAGTTGAGAATATAATTAATTAAGAATATATCATCTCCAATGCCTCCATTTTAGACCCATTTGAAACTGACGCAATGTTTCAATTACATATTCTTTGACATATTTGACAAGAACGTCACGCTTAAGTATACAATTTTTGATATTTTATTATTATTATCTCCTCTTACTGTCTCCTTTAGGTCCTTCATTGAATCATCAACTAACATCAATTTCTTAATTTTATGCTTTGATACGCTGTAAAATTGAATGATTTTAGAGGGTTTCCAGCAACGTTTACTCTCATTGAAGTTATTAATGAAGCTCCACTAGCTATATCCTGTTGAACCGGCTTGTTAACCCGTTTACCAATTTATTGATTCCGGTTAATTCTAGTTTACTATATTTTATATAGAACTGGTTAACTGACTAGTGTTCTTACCAGTTTTATCGGTTCCAGTTGAACCTCCTTCCTATTGGTTAACCAATTCTAATCGAGAATCGGTAACAGAATAGGGCATGGGTAAGTGGAGTGGATTATTAGCCTTATTTATAATTATCTGAAGGACCAGCTAAAAAATTCCCTAATAAAAAATCTGAAAAGTATACAGAAATCAGAAAACTCTCTCATCTCCGTCGCCGTCGTCGGCTCTCTCTTTATGAAATTCCTAAATTTAATCATTCTTTGACTCTCTCCTAGTTAATGGTTATAGAAGATAATTTATCCAAATTATATGAATTAAAAATATACATAATATACTTATGCAAATGAAAGTTGGAACTCTTTAGTTTAAGAAGGCTTAGACTTTATATAAAATATATAAGAAAAAGTTTTTAAAAGAATGTTTGTTACATAATCATTAAAATGGTATAAAATTTTCGGTTAACCGGTTAAATTGGTAAAAGAAAAATTAACTGAGAACCTACTGATAAATCAGTTGATCATTCAATCAGAATCGATAAACTATGAGTTCCGGAATATTTATTTATTTATTTTTCTTTTTTACACAACCCTAGCTATATGCCTATATATGTAAGCACAACAGGTGACAAAAAAAAAGATCAAATGACCCAAAAAAGAGTCGAGTTGATCGATAAGACTATATAATTAGTTTGGAAATCATTGTAGTTCTTCATGTTCATTCGCGATCGTTGTAGTTTTGTTTGGTGGGTTCGGCCACATTGATTGGCAAGCTCAAGCAAACAGGTTGGCTTCGTAAACAATCCATGAAATCAACATCACAGTAACTAAGAAAACCTCGCTCAACAAGTCTAATCTGAACAAATATCACAACACTAATCACAGAAACTAAGGGAAAGGAACTTTTTCAGCATGATCGATTCTTTTAAAGTTCAATAAAGTAGTTAAATATACAAGCTACAAAAAGCAATCTGTTTTCAATCAATGGGAACTGCTCAAATTACAATTAGATCAAAGGATTACATGCGCAAATGAAAACGAATCTCTTGAAATCCTGGTTTAACCGGTTCTGCAAGTTCCCAATAGTACAGGATTTAATTGCTATTGCAAGAGGGTACATGAACTATGAAAAGTTCAAGGGAAATAAGATTTTGGTTGAACTAATGTGCAACAAACTGATATTGGCTATGGTATGAGTGATCTTCTTGAACATTAATCTGCCCACCATGAAATCAGACCCAAACCGTCTCCATAGATCTCACCCTGAAAGATGCCAGCAGATAAGCACTAGATAACTTGAAAATTGAATGGAACAAATATATATATATATAAAAGTTTGTTAACTCTTATGACAACCTCTGACTCCGTTATAATATTTCTAAGACATTGTCAACATAAAATCTTTAAATATTTCTTGTTCTTGAAGTCAATGATGAAAACAAAAATAAAATAGAAAAACACTAACAAAATATTGAAGCTATTTTAATTATACTAGAAACAGTGATTCAATGGCGTACACCAAGTTGGTTGATCTTTGATAGAGCAAGGCATACTAGTATTCTCCATTCCACCAGCTTTAATCGTATTGAAAGGATTCAACTTGTCAGTTTTCACATTATCCTATTTTTAGTGGCCAATATTTGCAAAGAAAGACGATCTTTAATTTAGTGTTCCTCAAAGAAAAGTACCGTGAGACAAACAATAGCTTTTCTACTCGTGTCCAATTCTTATTCAATATAATATCATTATTTTCCTATTTTAGCCATGTAGGCCTATGAGAAAATAAATACAAATTTAAGAATATATTTTGACAATAAACAGATAACAATAAAGTGATTCACACTAACAAAACAACTTTGCCAAAAATAATTATTCCATACAACGATGGTACAAAATAATACATAAAAAATTAAAAGTATTCTCAAGGTAAGATAATGAAATTTGAAAATGCCATATATAGTGTAATATCATCGCTTGACTTTCATTTACTTCGGAGAAGTTACAATCAAAATGAGGTGGTACGGATCAATGTACAAATGAAGTTAA
>JBAMIB010216341.1:0-12395 GCA_037177415.1 Kaempferia rotunda
GCGACGGATATATTTATATCCGTCGCTACTAGCGACGGATAGATTTACATCCGTCGCTAGTAGCGACGGATAGATTTATATCCGTCGCTATAATTTACAATTTTTTTCCTGCCCAAACCTACCATTTTCTCACCGTTAGATCTGCGACGGTAATTTATATATCCGTCGCTATTTGCGACGGATTGTTCTACCGTCCGTCGCTAATAGAGACGGATCATTATATATCCGTCTCTAATAGAGACGGATTTCACTCATCTGTCACAGATAGCGACCAATATTTATAGATTAGTCGCTAATAGAGACGGAAGAAAAACGTCCGTCGTTAGTTCCGTCGCTAATGCTGGATTTTGTTGTAGTGAAGTATAAAAAGCCGGAGAGCTCTATAATAATATAATATCCTCAATGCTCAAGCTACTCAAATAGTGAAAGAATCCAAAAAAAAACTTGTTTGAAAGTTAAAGACTTTAATCGTATCGAGCTTCTATTAATTTATCTTTTCGATTTTTAGTTATATATATATTTTTTTTGTTCTTTAACGTCCACATGTCTTCTTCTATTCCATCAAATGGATATTGATTTTGAGTTGGATTATATTCTCTGATTATTATTTTTAATTATTTATATAACAATCTTGCATGATGGAGTATCTATTGCTTTAGATTGTATCAGTAGTACCTTGTCCACTTGTTAGTACTACTCAAAAGCGCGTGAAGAGAGGGAATCCAATAAACCGAGAAAGGATAGTCAAACCACATGCGTTCACACATGCTCTGACCGGAGAGAGGGAGAGGAAAAATGATGACGCTATGGACAGAGATTTAATAAACAGACCAATGACATAGTGCCACGTGTGCATCGACGTACGATCCGGATAAGTTTCGAGTATCAATTACATGCCCCCTTGATATTAACAGTAATTCAAGGGTTGAACGAGAAAATGAATGCGACAAGTAGGCAACGAACCTTCAACGTGAAATGCTTGTACTATCGATTCGTCTGCGTCGGTGAAAGAAAGAAATAAGGAATGACATGAATTGGCTCTTCGACTGGCGGTGTTAAATGATATTGAAAACGACTTGGTGTTCACTATTTGCGTGTGGAATCTCCTCACCTTGTCTTTTGGCATATTAACATAACTAGACAAATACTTAGTGATTGAATTCGATTAATGACAAAGATAAACCTATGATGTCTGACATTCAACCGACGATAATACTAAAGTGCACAATCTGATATATGAAGACGACTAAAAACACTATAGCAATGTCAGAGGAGAGGGATCTGAGAAGGAAGTAGTAGGTGAGGTTCTATTAAAAAAATTTCCCTAAATAGTGGTTCGATACGATAGAGTATTATTTTTATTATTTAGAGTAATTTATTTTAATGAAATAAGAAATAAGTGGTAGTTGAAATGAACAGCTTTATTGATACTCCACTTATCTACAATCGGATCGAAAACACCTTAAAAAAAAAGACAGAAAAAAATTACAGAAAAACTATCTTCTGATCATGTACACATTTATGAGTTCAAACTAGTAAAATCTACCACCATCAAATTCTAAAACGCCCCCAAAGCATGAGTCAATCAACAGCTGCAGCTCTAGATCATCGTGAATCCCAGAAGTGACATCGCCGGCGGCAGTAGCACCTGGCGCCGTCCTCTCATCGGCAGGGGCCATGGCCGGGAGCGCGAGGCGGTAAAACTCCGAGGAAGATGAAGTGCTCGTCGTCGTCGTCAGATTGCTCGCTACGTCCTCCTCTGTGCTCTCCTGTTTAGGAGGAGCTCCGAACGAAGCAGAGGAGCTCGGTCCGAACCGAATCAGGCAAGCGTTTTCTCTGAAACCCGAGGCGGAGGCCATGTGGTCACTCGCCATGGCCGGATCTCTGCAGGTGTGCTCGCCGTCGTAGGTGATGATGAAGGTTTTGGGGTCGTCCTCTGCTTGCTTAACCTGTCTGCGAGCCGCGCAGCCTTGGTCGTACTTGTGAGTGCATCTGAAGTAGCTCCTGCAAGTTCATGTTCATCGTCAACTCTGGAATTCGCTCGATCGCACGATCGGATCAATCGAAGAAAGTTTACCTTGGATTATTGGAATTTTGGATCGATTTTTGCCCGTATTTTCTCCATGTTTGACCATCATCTAGAGATTCAGATTTGAAAATCTTCTTTGAAGATGAATTCGATCTGCGATCGATTTAGAAAGTGTTAAAGAATTCCAAGTTGTTGATAAATTAAACTTCGAAGAAGCCATCAAACTAAGTCAATGATGAGTATTAAAAGAGTACTTTTGTCCTTTTTTTTATTAAAAGATGAGTACCTCCTCCGGCTGCCACCTCCGCCGTCGCCGGCGGGTCTGGCCCGCCGCTTCTTGCTCGAGGCCTCGCGTGGAGAAGACGACCCGATGTCGCTTCCCGGAAGAGTCCAGTTCACCAGTGAGAAGGCTCTCGAGGAGGACTGCAAAAGGTCCCCGAGCACGGCCCCGATGGTGGAATTCCCAGCCACCTCAGCCGCCAGCAGCTCCCCCAGCCGCGCCGCCGAGTCCCGGATCTTGGCCACCTCCTGCGCCACCTCGCCGGAGAACGATGACTCGACTTCTGCAGTTATCGAAGACGCCATTAGCAGACTCTGCCTGGCCCTGTTCCTTTGCTGCGGTGGTGATTGTGGTGGTGGTGGTGATTGCCGGAAGAAGCAGCGTTTGGTTATATATAAAAAAGGAGGGGTATTTTCGGAACGGGAAATATGAAATAATTACAGAGGAAGCTTCGAAGAAGAAGAGATAGTGTCACAAACGTGACGATGTGTGGATGACGTCATAATTGGTTTTGTATTTTATTTTTAAAAATATTTTTAATCTATATGAAAATAGGAAAAATATTTTTTTGAAAAATAATTAAAAATAAAAATAGCAAGTGGACAACGTTGCGTGGAATTTATTGGTTGAAGAGATGCGCTTGTGGAAAAAGAGGTGCGGCGGAAACTTGGGAACCAAGGTATATATATATTATTTTTAATTTATTTCTAAATTTTTTTTTAGTAGATTAGCACTCAAAAGAGATATATATATATATTACAAATTAAACATTAAATAATATTATTACATTGGGTTAAAAAGTTAACCATAAATATTTATTTTCATTTTTCTTGATTCAATAATTCTTAGAAAACCAAAAAATGTTTTCCCTAGACAAATGACTTTGCATTTTCAACGGCTAAATCGAATTATTTTAAATTATAGACACCGAATAGATAAATATACATGGCCACGTCCTCGATCAATACTTAATCAATTAAAGCAGTATGAACCTGTTGAAATTGTGAAAAATAATAAATTAATTTGTATCTATCCGGAAACTTTCTCAAATCCCGTGAGCCTTAAAAATGGAGTTTAATTCTTTTGCAACAATTATAGGTTTTTTTTTTAAACCCACCTATCTCATTTTTTTCCGAATCGACTAATCACCGATTAATCACAGAGATTATCAACTTGATATCATAATTTTTTTTTATAGATTATCAGAATTAATATTAATGAAAGTCAAAATGAGCAACATGCTTCCAATTTATTCTAAGAAAAATTCTCTAAGAATATATATATATATATAAATAAATAAAGTGCTTAAGTAGTTTTTCAAGTGAAAAAAAAGAAAAAAAGTAATTTTTCAAGTGTGTTCGATTTAAATCTCAACTATATTATTTAAAAATAATAGACACCTACACTGTTAAAATGTAAAATTATACGGAATTTCCATACTAATTACATTAATTTAGTTCAAATATCATACTTTATCATCTTTATTAAACTTAATTTAAATATTGTTATTTAGATAATTTCTTCAAAGCGTTTATTGAGTATGCACAAGAAAGATGACGTGGGCTCCCAGACCGTGGCCCAGATGACATGGGTTCACAGACCATGGCCCAGATGACGTGGACTCCTGCACATCCCAACCGTCCGTTCGCGTTGGCAACTTGATGCCGATTTGTGCTGGAAAGAAGGATCCTCTACAATTGCCAGCGTCACCGTGCCCATTCTTCGTCCCATCGTAACGGTTCATCATCAAGCACAAAAGAAACGAACCGTTAGGAGATGTGCAATGGACGGAGCAGTGGCTATGTAACTTGGAGTGGATACCAATTCACGTTCTGCTCCTTTCTTGTTTTAAGGGCGAGCTGCGATCTCTCCGAGATTGCCCCCAGGGCGATTCGATTCGAGGGATCGGTCAGCGAAAACCGCGCTGCGGGCCTGCGGCGCCCAAATTAAATAATCTCCTTGGTGATCCGGCTGGTGATTTACCCGTTGGAGCGCAGATCTAAAAGGTATTCTTCGTTCCTTCTCCCTTTCTGTCGATGATTTGTTTGCGTGTGATTTTTGTTGGCTTGCTGTTCTATTCGTTTGGCCATTGAATGCTGCTGGCTTTTTTAGGGGCAAAATAAGGGAAGGGAAAGGGTTTCTGGGAAACGACCTTAAAAGTCTAGAATTTTGTCTTTCGTTCTTCTATTATTTTGGTTGGGAGCCTGGTGTCTGATTTGAGAAAGTATGGGAACACATGGTTTTGTATCTGACAACTATTGAATCGGAAGAATATTTCATCGGTTTTAAAAATAGGACTAGTGTTAAAAGTCGGGAATGTGGTCTATACATTCTTCTGTTCCTTTGGTAACTATTGAATCCAACAATCTTCCATATGCTTAAAAAATAAGACGTATGTTGGTCTATTGTGCATACTATTTCGGCATAGCTTAATGTTAATTGCCGATCTCTACAATGAGGTAGTTAGCATACGATTCAGATTTTCTTTAATGTCTTTTTTTTTGGATCGACATTTTATGTTCAGGTCATATTTCAAGATATCTGATGCTTCCTTTCTTTTAAATCAACAACACATGGTTTATCAGTGTGATAACACGAACCATTGGATCATATGGTGCATGCTATATCTACTTCTGCTCCATATTATCATCCACTTACAATATTTTTAGCACCTTCAAGCTTTATTTTTTTATTTATCAAGCCAGTTGCACATTACAGGACTGTTTATGTGAGAATTATTTTTTGCTTTACTGACACACTTACTTTATATATCCATGAATTATAGAGATTGTATATAGTATTAATTTTTCAGAGGTTCCTATGCTACAATTCTAGATTTGTGATTGGCAATTTAGTGCAGTAGTCAATGGTCATGCCATCGCCCTGCATTGCTAAACATTTTTCCTTAAAAAATTTGTATGGTGAATATTTTAACTCAGCAATGCTGAACAATGCTTCTCTCTTATCTCTTACTGCAATTAAAGATCTTTGATTTTGGTTGTGAGTTGATTGCTTTCATCTGGCTGCTTTAACATTTAGGTCTCATTGTGATAAGCTTGAAATCTTCTGTTCAAATTGCAGATTGGATAGTTTACTTTTTGATAACCTTTGAGTTATTTTTGTCACTTGTTGCCTTTGCTTCATGATGAGCTCAACTGTAACATCCCCTGGCATTCATCCACCAATGAGGATTGCCTCATTAGAAGCTCCACAATGAGGATTCTCGCATATCTTGCATGTCTTTGACCTTGGATGGGCTTCTTCTTGCAACTGCAAGCTCAAAGGGTACACTTATCAGAATATTCAATACAACGGATGGTACTCGACTACAAGAGGTAAAATTTTCATAATTTTCTTGTGTCAGTGCTATGCTAGGAAAATTGTTAAAAAGTTCACATCTATTTGATAAACATGTGATGTGCATAATAACTTACCCTCACGTATATGCCAATCTTGAGTCTGAACTGAAGTTATAACTTCTGACTCAAGAAAAAAAAATAGTTATATAGCTTTTATCATTGAACAGGAAGATTGACAGTGTATATGATACAAAAACAAAGGCCAAAACCAATGAATCTGTATTATTCAGCATCTCCATGAAGCTGTGTATGTCCCAAAAAATTATTGTTGTGTTATTGATTGTACTAAAAGCTTGCATCTATACTAATTGGCTTGACCACCTCTTAGCTGATTCAGTGGTCTTGGACTCTAGAAACTGGAATAGGATTTCAATCCATGTTAGTAGTGGGAAACTCTTTTTCAGTTGCTACTTGTTAGGATATTAGATGCTCTTACGATCAAATTCACCCTGATACTTCAGCAAATTTTTCAGTTTCTTTGCTTGCTTTTGTTTGCATTACTTTTCGTTGCCTTGTTCTTCCTCGTGATCTAACAGTGACTGATAGCATGCCCCTTGTCTTGTTCCTACGCTATTCTTCTCTTCATGGCCATCATGTAAACTTGCACTGGTCATTCTGACTACTGTTTCCTTTGGATTGCAGAACTCTTTGGCAATGGCAAGAAAGGCTCTGGGTAGCAGAGATAGTTATTAATGAGCAGCAATCCAAAACAATTTTCCAGATCTTCCTCGTCATCTTGTTCATTTCACCTCTCCTTGTAATGAAACTTATGGCATGTTCTAAACATGCATCTTTGTTCATTTCACCTCTCCTTGTAATGAAACTTATGGCATGTTCTAAACATGCATCTTGTGATTACTTAGCTTGTGCTGTATTAACTTCTTTGTTTTTTGTCTCATATTTGCACATAGGCCAAACATAATGAGAGAAACTTCAGTGGTAGTGGTAGAGTTCTTCCATTTTATTTTCACAAATACAACAATACAAATCAAAGAGTTGAAAAAAAAAAAAAATCAAAGCAACAAAAACAGGAACAACAAGAATGGATTCAAAGAACATAAATTGCTTCACTTTAGCTAATAAAAAAGAACTCACCTAATCAAAAACACAACCCGGTCTTAAAAATTGATGGCGTAGCACTTCTTCCTGATCTCTCCTGCTGAGCCAGTGAGCACGCCGACATTGCCCATGTTGATCATGGAGTTCCCAAAGTCTTGGAAGAACTCCGCTTCCGAAGCACCGGCATGGCTCAGCACGTAGGCTTTCGTCAAGGGGTGCTTCAACAGAGCCTCATCGGAGTGGAAGACCCCTCGTCTCTTTGATACTTCCTTGTAGTAGCTCGTGTCGAACGTCCTGAAGCTCCCTGGATCCATCTCCACGAACGTGATGTTGTCATTGGGTTTGCAGATAGTCCTCAGCTTCGCCAAGTACTCCTTGTCGAGTGTTGGATCAACGTCGGCGAGGTTGGCCTTGCCGGTGAAGTTGTAGAGCCGATCGTTGAAGGAAGTGCAATGAGAGATACCAATCGTGTGGCCACCTAATTGCAAATGCGTTAAAAAACACAATGAATTAACCAATTTGAATATTACTAACTGTATAGAAATTGAATTGTACCTGATAGCACAACAAGGTCCTTGACACTTAATCCTTTAGATCCAAACATGGCGATCAATGTAGTGATGTTTGAAGTGGGAGGAGGCAGTTGCTTTGTCTCATTGGCAACCGATACGAGGCCATCTCTTCGACCGGTCGGCACAGGCCAAAATGGCCCTTTGCTCTGAATTATATATGAGAGCAATTAGGATGCAATCTTTTTGTCGAACATATGAAACTATTATTGAAGTTTTACTTACCAAAACCACTGCATCTCTAGCCACCAGAGCAAGGACATCGGCACACGATACGATTCCAGGACAAGCTTCTTCCAACTTAGCCTTCACCCTATCGATGACTCCGTACCCTCTCAGTGATAGATTCGGTCCTGCATCCTTCTCAGCCACATTGCCATTTGTGGAGTTGAGCAACACTGAACCATCACATCCCTGCACACACAAACTCATCCATTATCTAGTAAATTTTGTGTTAGTGAATTTTCGATTCAAAGAACATGAATATACCCTCACGAAGCAATCGTGGAAGTGCATCCTCAAAAGAGGAGCAGCAAGGCTCGGAGCAAGGTCGAGGGTTTTCGACACCTCCTCGAACACAATGGCTTCAGCACTAGGACAAGTCTTGGTGTAGAAACCAACACTCAAGCTCTGTGCTTCTGCTGAGCTTTTCCACGAATGATGAGATATTTGTATTTCTTTTCCTCTCCTGCCCATTGGTATCCACTTTTGTTACCATTACCCATGTTACGGTCTGTACCAATTTATCTCGAGTTGCAACTGGCTTAAAGTGTAAACGTAGTTAGCGTTGTTGCAAATTCTTATCTTGCTCTATCTAGAATTAAGTGGCTGCAGAGTCTGTCATCATTTTCCCCTTTCTTTCTTTCCTATCTACTTTTAGTAAACTGTGTTCGGCTGGGGTTTTAAGTTCAAGCTTGCTGAAGTAGAATAGAATATTTACCTTTTTGTTATTGTTAATGATTTCAAGAATAATGAAACCATACAAGCAGCTCTTGCATGGATGTATGAATTAGAATGAGTTGTGGAATGACACAATCTTCTCAACAAGTAGCTTCTGTACGTTATGGTTTTGTGTTTTTTTTTATGCAAGTCATAGTTTAACTAGCTCCCCATAGACATAGATGAAATGCTATCTTAAATTGTTGACATTTGTAAATAAATTTCCATGTCAGTGTTAGTTACTCATCCATCACTCAAAATTGTAGGTACGCAGAGGACTAGATAAGGCTGACATATATAGCATTGCCCTTTCTCCAAATGTGCAGTGGCTGGTAGTCTCCAGTGATAAGGGAACTGTACATGTGTTCAGCCTTCGAGTTAGAGTGGGTGGTGAAGAATCCTCCACTCAGATAGTACCTTTTCAAAGTCCAGCAATTGTGCAACAGAATTCTTCCACTCCGTTTGATCCTCTATCATCTCCAACTGCTGCAGCCAATGCTAACTCATCACTGTACTTTATGAGAGGTAAATTGTCTCCCATTGCAAGTGTTTTTATTGATGCTCATGATTGGAACGAGGTGCCCCTATGGGCGTGTAGCTGAGTTGGTATTCGGGTGGTAGATTTGCATCACATGAGCAAGGTTCGAATCCCCTAGGTTCATTCCCTTTGGTAGATTTGCATCAATAAGTTTTTCCTCTTTCTTTGCCTTAGATACTTGTTTAAAATGATAATGATAGTAATGTACTTTCTTGGAGAAATAAAAAATGACTGCTATACTGTTAGTAACAATGATTAGGATTTCCTGTTCCACAGTGGTCTGATCATTTCGAATGGAGTCCAGAATCTTTTAGTAGTTATTATTCAGCCAGAGTAAAAATTGGCTATGCTGCTTAGTTTATCTTTGTTTGAACAATGAGATAACAACTATAAGAAACATAACCTTCATTATCTAAATCTCTTCCTTTATTGGCTGGAAATTTAGGATTAGGAGTCTAAATTACTAGAATGGGAAAAATCAACTGTCGCATTAAGTTCCGGAACTGCATACTAACTTCGAATATCAACTACGAAGTTTTGCGTTGCACTGCATGATGTGAGATAAAAACTTGTTTTTTACTAAGATGTTTATATTTTGTTTTATTTAGTGAGGAAACAATTTTCTGGACTAGAATTATTATTGCAAAAAGAAATATTGTTTTGCAATAGAATCTAGGAAACAGATTTACAATTTTCAAATGATTTATTAAAATCTGTCCTGGCATATGTCAAATTAACTTGCTGCCTTATATTTCTGCCTTTCATTGCTTGCAACCTCAAATAATTCAACCGAGCTGGTAAAATATGAAACATTTCTCATGTTAAGTTTAATTACACAGGTGTGCTTCCAAAGTATTTCAGTTCTGAATGGTCATTTGCTCAGTTTCACTTGCCAGAAGGCACTCGGTATACTGCTGCATTTGGACTTCATAATAGTATTCTGATTGTTGGCATGAATGGAAGGTATCAATCCATTCTCTCATGCAAATCCTTGATGATTATGTGTCCTTTCCATTATACAAATATGTTTAACTTGTTATTTGTTTTTTTTGTGTGCATCAAAGTTTCGAAAAAAGCATTCAAATCTTGTAAGGACAATTCACTGCAAAGTGCCTATATGGTATTTACATGCTTGTGCAATCTACCAAAAGAAAGACATTCATAATGATAAAAAATTTCCATGTTGTATATGTTTAAGAAATTAGGTTCCCGTAATTCTTTTTAATCAGGTTTCTGAGATGACCTGCTGCCGATATCGCAAAGAAGGAAATTTTATATTGGAGAAACATAATTTGTTGTTGACTTGGCAATCCCTACAACGCTCAATTTAACTCGGCTACAACATTCATGCTTGAGCTTTGTCCATCTAAGTCTCACCAATCTTGGTTTCAGCTTAGCTATATAGGTTAACAGGCTAATTTGACCTTGACTCGGCATACCTGAGGAGATCCAGTTTGAGTTAATCTCGAACTCAATCTTACAATTTAGTACTTTACGATAATACTGGATTAGAGCAAGGATTTACATATGGTTTTTATTGTTCTGGAAAAAGTTTATAATAGATTAGTTAGACAACTATTTTAATGGATTTTAGAGCAGAAAGGAATTTGATGTTATAAAAATATATATGATAATGTTCACTAGTGATAGAGCAATAGAGTTACTTTGGCAAATGATTTTCCTATAGTCATAGGATGACATGAAGGTTAGCTATCAGTCCCTATCTTTTAGCGTTGGTACTAGACGAACAAACTAATCATGTTCAAGTATCTGTTGTATGTTGTTGCAGATGATATCATGTTAATTGCTGATAGTGGAATTACAGTGAATTTGAAGAAATTTTATAGGCTAAAAATATTTTGGAACTTTATTGACTAGAATAGGTGGGCATGAAATTCTTTTGTGTAACAATATTAAGTATTTTGGATCATTCAGCTAGAGTATTGATAAAATATCATTAATAGGATAAAAATCTAAAAAAGTTGGAACTTGTGAAGGATTGTGTGATCGTCATGTGTCTGTTAGGTTAAAAGGATTCCCTTTTATATTATGGATCAAAGTGTAGGTTGTTAAAAAATTTACATACGAAAAATTAAGGTAGAATGGATGCGAATGCAAAGTTAAATGCGTAAAATTACAAAAAAAAAGGATAAAAATTAAATTACCTATATCTGAGAGCAATTAGGCCTAAAGTTTCAATAGATATCAAATTGATAGAATATATAGATTGAGATGATATAAACAGACGTGAAGTTGACTAATAGTGTCTATATGTAGAAGAGTTAAACCAGCTATAGTGTAAGATCTAAGAGATAGAGAAGACTTTTTTTTTAAAAAAAAAACAATTGATTTAACATCTCAATGAAGAGATAAAATTGATTAACCGGCCTTGATAGATTGGACAAACTAGGTTCAATAACCATGACGACGATGATATAAGCTTGCAGAGAAATCAGATATAAGATCATGAACCTACACTAAACAATTAGGACAAACATGATTCAACTATGACGACACTGCTACTGAAGATTGTAACTGATAATTAGAATTATGGTAGTCATACCATGCTTATAAATGAATTGCTCATGAGCCTAGAAAGGAGCCGGTTCAAAACTCGCAAACAAGGTCAATCACCAAGGTTCGAATGTCTTCAAAATCATAACCAATTTGTCCATGGGGTATCACAAGCTTTGCTTTTTAAATTTATTAAAAAAAAGCTTATTTAGACCCTAAAATGATTAATGGTTTGTGTCGTTCAGTTTTTTTGTTTTGTTTTTAACAAATTCAAGATTTGATAATAGTTGAATAGTCTGCTCTTTTTAGCTGCAATGTCACAGAATTGGCCAACAAGCAGTCTTTCTTTCTTTCCGGTTCTATTTTTTTTTTCTAATATTTTTTTTTTCTTTCTCCAGTTTCTACAAGTGTACCTTGGATCCAGTGAATGGTGGCCAAATGTCCCAAAAGGAGTACGTCAGGTTTCTGAAATCTGATTCCCAAAGGTCCGCCACCAGATGATCCTTCCATTGCTGCTGCTGCTTCCTCCACTTGAATCCTTTGAAAAGAGGTGAGGGCTTTGAAATTGTATATAGAAATGCAACCGCCTTTCTTTTTTTTTCCTAATGTGTAAATAATTATATAAAAAAATAGAGTTTGTGTAATTAATGGATATGTTTGTTTGTGTGTGCACAATGCTTTATAATCTAATGATGTTTATAAAAAAAATCTGGGACATTTTTTTGCTTGAATTATTTCAAGTTTACTTTCTGCGTGATTTAGCTGGAAGACAGTGAAATGGTTTTTAAAAGAAACGTTGTGATTTATTTAACAGCTAAATATTTTATTTTTGAAGAAAAACATTTGCACTAAATAAAACTAGAGAAATATCAAATTTTCATTTGGTTGGATATTGATTGACTAGTGCGTATTTCAAAAGGAGGAATAGATTGGGTCAAATTTTAGCGGGCACTGTGTAATGGTAAAATGTCCTTTTGAATTATAAGAGACTATTTATAAAATTAAAAAAATTTAATAACAAAGTTTTAATCATTTAGGGATAAAGTTTGAGGCTTATAGTTTAAGAGTAGATTTGCGTATTTAAATTTGTTTTTTTTAAAGAAAATGA